>CAJHUC010001205.1:0-48522 GCA_905146915.1 Ostreobium quekettii
GAAAACGGGTTCGGCCAAAATGGACATGCTTAATGAATATGATGACTTTCATTATTTTGGCTGCCACATGTAAGAGCGCCAGGCGGCGGCGCCAATTGTAGTTCGATCGTTCTGGAACACGTTGCCTCCCTGCCTCCTCGAGCGCAGCCGCCGCACGCCTCGGACGGGACCACACAGAGCGGCCGTCACCCACGGGCCAAAGAGAGCCCGGGACACGCCGTCCGGCCGAGGACGACCACGCTTCCACTGGAGAGGCCCTAGACCGCGGGCCAGGGTACCTGGACGCGGCCAAGGGGGGACCGCGCCGACAAATTGGTTTCGGAGCTTCTGGCTACGACGATTGGGCGTCGGAGGCAAGGCCAGCGGAGCAGCCTTGCCGAGGCACAAGCCGGGGCGACAACCACGTTGGCAGGAAGCGCGCGGGAAGCAGATTCGAGGATTGGAGGTTGGCAAGTTTGGATCGATCGACGGCATCGCCATCGCAGCACCCGGACGTGAGTTTTTGCTGTGCTGTGGGTGCGGAAGTGTGGGGCACCCTCCATTACGCTGAGTGCAAGTGTTGGTGGGGCAATCGCTGGGAGTTCTGCTGCTCATCATAGTCTGAGATATCTCAAGAGGGCCGGATTGGCATGGAGCTGAATGGCAGTGAATCCGGAAGTGTGCATGGGCCTGAGGATGCGCCCATGACCGAATCGAGTCAATCGCCAGCCATTCCCATGCCGCGATTGGATCCGGAAGCTGAATCCAGTGCTGCGGGGTCTGGGGTACCAAGCCGAAGACCATCAACCCCTACGCGGAGAACTACAGCTGCCAGTGCAGCTCCATCGCGGATCCCTACAAAAGCACCGGCGATGAAGCGGCGGAGCCCAACACCACCACGAAGCCGATTGACATGGGAAGGCGAAGCTGTGAGCACTTTGCAGCGGACCCAAGAAACTGCACAATCGGCAGCTGGGCATGCAGGGGCAGCTCTCCAGGTTGCCCAGCAAGCGGTTACGGAGACCGCAAGTATGCGCAAAGCGGTGGAAGAGGCGCTGACCAAGTACTACCAAGCGTCCACTGCATTGACTGCAGAGCAAGTGTCTCATCTGGCAAAAGACACCTCGCAGGAGATGCAAGTAGCCGTCCAAGAGCGTCATCAGCTCAAGACTCGTTTGAGGGAGCAACAGGAAGAAACAGCTCGGTTACGGCAAGAACTATGCGAAGCTCATGCTGCACAATCTGCAAATGTGCAAGCATTGCAACAACGTCGAGTTGAAGAGCAGGCCACGACATCTGGCAGAATTGAGGACCTCCGAACGAGGCTACAGCAACAGAAGGCATATGAAGACCAGAGGTCCTTGAGGATGCAGGAGGAACTGGGAGCTTTGAGGCAACAACAGCAGGCCCAAGGTTCACAGATGACCACCAGGACAGATGAGCTGATTCTATCCTTGAGTGAGCAGCTGGAGTCCTTGCGATGGGATTTGAGTGTGGAGCGGGAGCAAAGGCAAAAGGTACAGCGAGAGCTGTCTGATTATAAGGCAGCCTGGGATGAGCCTCTCTATCAGAATGAGGGTTCGTATTTACCTGATGCTGTTGTTGAGTCTGCACCGCCCCATTCTGCTATTCCAGTACCTCCAGCTGATCCGAACCGGCCTGATGACTTTCAGTTTCCTTCAGCACTTGTGGACCGAGAAGTGCCAGTTCAGAATCCTGTGGCAGTACCAGTGTTTGTAGGAGAGTTCAGTATCCGACCATCAGGGTCAAGTTTGGCTGCTCAATCAGTACAGCCAGGATTGCAGGGACAGGGCACCCAATTACCGGGAAATGTTCCAGTTTCAGTACCACCAGTGTCTACAGTGCCAGTCAGTTTCAGTGCAGGAACCGCTGGACAGAATGTAGCAGGTGCATCCGGACCAGTTTTCCATGTGACGATGAAGCCCAGGGAACCCCCAGTTTTCTGTGGTAAGACTAGTGAGGATGTGGAGAGCTGGATCTACACGGTGTCAGCGTACTTCAGGACCGTTGTTGCACCGGAAGAACAGAAAGTGGGATATGCTCTCACTTTTCTGCAAGAGGCTGCTCGCGAGTGGTGGATCAACACCATTCGTACTACCGGACGAGAGCCTCGCACCTGGAACGAGCTGGCGGAGGCATTGCGGGCAAGATTTGGACACCGCACCAAGGAGATGACTGCACGTGCTGAGTTGCGTGCTATCAAGCAACAGAAAGGCGAAAGTGTGCGTGTGTATGCAGCCAGGTTTAGCCGGCTGCTTGGCCATCTACCACGATTTGACGAGGCATGGGCAAAGGACCAATTTTCTTCTGGTCTGATGCCTAGAGTGGCAGAGCTATTGCTACTCAAATCGCCCAGGTCATTGCAGGATTTCATGGTGGAGGCTGAGCGGGTCGAAGTGACGCTCAAGTATGCACAACATACGAGAGCCAGTGAGGGACAGAACCCAGCTGCATTGTCATCGTCTGGCCAGGGAAATAGGGGAGGCTGGCGCGGACGAGGACGCCGAGGCAGAGGCAGAGGTGCTGGCCAGAACATGGGCCAGAATGCTGGACAGGGTGCTGGTGCAGGGCAGGGTCAGAGCCAGGGGCAGGCACAAGGACAAAATGTGCAGGCAGGTCCATTCCCTTTTGCCTGTCACAACTATGGGAGCATTGGACACAAGGCCAGTGTCTGTCCCAGCCGAGGGAACTACCAGGGGCGAGGACGCGGAGGACGCAGTGGCGATCGTGGGGGACGTCCTGGAGGCAGAGGCCAAGGACGTCATACGAACAATGCGGGCCTGGCTGTGCCCAACCAGGTTGAGGGTGCTGGAACCCAGACAGCACCCTCCAACCCGCCGGGAAACTAGTGCGGCCCCAGACTGGCCAGTCCAGGGGACCGACGGGGCCTGCACTGCCGAGCTCTCCAAGCCGATCTGGAGGGGCTCGAAGATTGGGAACTAAGACCTCGTCATCACGGACGCAGAAAAGGAGACAACGTAAACAGAGGCATTTGCAGCATCTGTTTGCGATTTCTGCGGAGAAGGACGTGATAAGAGCAGTAAAGAAGTCACTCAAGGGAAACTGCTCAAGACAGGGACAACGTGCAGAGGAGTGGAGGCGACACCAGCCTACTGCACCAAGTCGCAGTCGAAGTCAGAACGAGGTGCAACTACCGAGATCTGCAGGGCAGCGTGAGGACCCCGGGACTACCACGCAGCCCCAGACAGCTCAGCAGGTTCAGTCCATTAGATTGGATAGGGTGACAGAGCCGGTAGTTGGTCAGGCAGTAGAAAAGGACTGGCGTATGCTGAATCTGGGTAGATCAGCAACGCCCCCTGTCTTTAGACAGGAATCAGAACTGGGGAACACGGTGGCTGTACCGTCGCAGCACCGTGATGGTTTGTTATTGAGAATCCAAACGAGATGCTCTGGACACGGTCTTTTGTGTTTAATAGATTGTGGTGCGTCTCGTTGTTATTTAGATTCTAACACTGTACTACAGCTGGGTTTGCAACCCGTTGCAGAAAATGCAACCTTGGAGTTGGGAGATGGTACACGAGTACCATCCAAGGGCTGCATCGAAAAATTGGTTTTTACTATGGGGTCTCGTACGTTCTCCCAGGATTTTACAGTGACCGATCTTATGACTGGGGTAGATATGGTACTGGGAATGACTTGGCTTGAACAGGTGAACCCTCTAATCAATTGGGGTTCTCACACTATGTACGTTCAAGACCAAGGAGTATACTACCCCATCGCAGGTGTTCCAGCAGACAAGGACACCAAGATTGGCACCGTCAAACATATCGAGATACCCAGCGATCAAGAAAACGACCAGTCTGTACAGTATCTTCATTCTTTGGAGACGTTGGCAACTCCGCAATTTTGGGATTATGTTCGTGACGATCGGCAGTGGAGATCAGTTAATCGTCACGATACTACAGCCAGCATCGCAGGAAACGATGAACAACCGGCCAGTGATGGTGATCAGCAGCGATCACAACGATTCTGCAAACGAACGACCAGAACCCCTCGTGGCATGCAGCAGAAAACAGTGCGCAATACAGCCAGTCAGCGGCAGTTTATTTCATTGAAGCAGATGCGCAAGCTGACTGCACGAGGTGAAACATCGTATCTTCTGATGATCCGCAGTTTTGGCAAGGAGAAAACGCAGCGGCAGCCTAAGTTGGCCAAGATAGGACCAGCTCAGGGCAAGAAGCGGTCCGAAATGTTGAAGACAGGCCCAGTAAAACAGTTCAAGACAACGACCGAGGTGACGCAAGACGTGGTTGAGCAGGCCAGCCCTGAGGTCCAGAGCTCACTCAGGAACATCATTCACGATTATCAGGATGTGTTCCCTGAGAAACTACCAAAAGGAGTGCCACCAGCGCGCGAAGTGGAACATGCTATAGAAACAGATGCAGAAGCAGTTCCACCCAGCCGGGCACCCTACAGACTTGGACCAAAGGAGATTGAGGAGATGGAAGAACAGATCAGAGACCTCCTCAGTCAGGGCTACATCCACCCATCTTGCAGCCCATACGGGGCACCCATTCTCTTCGTGCCCAAGAAGGATGGCAGGTGGCGGATGTGTATTGACTACAGGCTGCTCAACCGTCAGACGAAGAAAGACAAATACCCCATCCCTCGGATCGACGAACTTCTCGACAAGCTGGGCAACGCACAGTACTTCACCAAGCTGGATCTGGCATCAAGTTATCATCAGATAGCTATGAAGGCCGAAGATGTGCACAAGACCGCGTTCAGAACAACCCAGGGCTCATACGAGTTCTTGGTTATGCCCTTTGGGCTAACCAACGCTCCCGCGACCTTTCAGCGTTTAATGAACAAGATCTTCAAACGGGAGCTGGGTCAGTTCATTTGTGTATATTTGGATGATATCCTTATCTTCTCCAAGAGCCTTGAAGAACATATCAGTCATGTCAGGACAGCTCTGGAAAGGTTGAGGACAGCCAAGTTATACGGAAGACTGCACAAGTGTGAGTTCTTCCAGAATTCTGTAGAATATCTTGGCTTCCAAGTATCGTCCAGTGGAGTTAAAGCATCAGAGGAGAAGATCAGAGCAGTGATCGACTGGCCACAGCCCAGAAATGCACGTGATATTCACAGTTTTCTCGGCCTGGCAAACTACTACAGACGTTTTGTGAAGAACTTTTCCAAGATCGCTAGGCCCCTCACTGACCTAACGCAGCTGAAGGTCAAGTTTCAGTGGGGACAAGATCAAGAGGCAGCATTCAACCGACTGAAGTATTCACTGGCTACATCCCCGATTCTACGATTACCCAATTTCAGTCACGAGTTCATCCTGACTACTGATGCTAGTTCTGGATCAGTGGGCGCAGTGATTGAACAGGACCATGGACAGGGATTGCAGCCTGTGGCTTATGACAGCCGCAAACTCAGTGATACCGAAGCACGGTATTCAGCTTACGAGAGGGAACTTCTTGGAGTGGTCTATGCTATCGGCAAGTGGCGACACTACGTCGAAGGACGTCACTTCACAGTGAGGACCGACCACTCGTCCCTCCGACACCTTCCAAACCAGCCAAGCGTGAACAGGAGAATATGGAAGTGGATTGCGATACTCCAGACCTACGATTGCACCATATCACATATTCCAGGAGTACACAATCCAGCTGATGCACTGACACGCAAGGCATGGTTGGAGGATAGAGCAGCTGCCCATCATATCCAAGAAGAAGACGAAGATCTTGTTGAGAGACTACGAGTACCAGAGACAGCAACTGATGAGGAGATACAAGCTGCATTGGACAAAGTTTTTCAGCAGTCAGAGCAGACTACTATGCAGCTACCAGAACCAGATTCAGTTGAGGCTGACGTTGACAGATTTTTCCCTGCAGTTGACTCCTTGGAGAGAGTTCCAGCATTGTATGTGACAGAGACTCAGGTCGAGCTGAAACAGAATTTTGGTGATGACATGCTGGCGCAGTTGAAGCTGGAGGAGCCATACAAGGAAATCATCGACAGATTGGAAGATCCAGATACCATCACATAACGAGAGGAGCATTGCCCAAGGGAACCTACTGAAGATCCATCGACCACACCGTGATGACGAGATGGACCAAGAGCTGCCTTACTGGAGGACAGTGGTGCCACAAGGAGGCGAGTATCGGTCGCGTATTTTACAGGAAATTCATGCTATACCGTACTCAGGGCACCCCGGTGTGAACAATACGATTTTGCAGGTACGTCATCAGTTTTGGTGGAAAGGGATGATCAGTGATGCACGGGACTTTGTTCTCAGCTGCCCCGTGTGTCAACAGGAAAAAGGGTCGCATCTGATGCCAGGTGGCAAATTGCAGCCACTAGAGATCCCAACACACAAGTGGGATCAAGTTGTTATTGATTTTGTGACGGATTTACCAGAGGATGAGGGGCACAACGCTGTGCTTACAGTAGTCGACAAGGCCATCAAAATGGCCTATTTTCTGCCTTGTAGTAAGTCGATTACTGGGAAGAAAACGGCGCAGCTGTTTTGGAAATCTGTGGGGTGCATCCATGGAATCCCCTCTACGATTATTTCAGATCGAGACGTCCGTTTTACAGGATCTTTCTGGCGGGAGCTGTGGCGTATTTTGGGAACTGGTTTGAGAATGGGGACTGCCTATCATCCCCAAAGTTCAGGACAAGTTGAGCGATATAACCAGGTCCTCAGTCAGCTCCTCAGGTGTACAATTCATCAGGTGGGCGATGGTGCTCACTGGACCCAACTCATCCCAACGATTCAGTTCGCGGCGAACACGGCTCCCAACCGTTCTACAGGATATAGTCCTTTCTTTCTGAATTTTGGCAGACATCCGACGACTCCCATTCAGTTATTGGATCACCATCAGATCAGAATGAAGATGGAAGCCGTCTCAGCATTTGTTCAACGACTCAGAGACCAGTTTGCAAAGGCCCAGGTCAACATGAAGCAAGCAGCTGACCGGATGAAGTCCATCACCGATCGACGACGACGTGATGTTGTTTTTGCTACAGGAGCATGGGTGTTACTCAGCACCAAACATTTGAAGCCGGAAGGATCAGCCAAGTTGCAGCGCCGTTTTGTCGGCCCGTTCAAGATTTTAGAGCGGATTGGCACCAGTGCCTACCGTCTTGAACTCCCTGCTTCCTGGTCAATCCATCCAGTCTTCCATGTTTCGCTCCTCAAGGACTACCGCTCATCACAACTTCATCCTGCTGCCGATCGCCTTCCCCTTTTGGTCCCTGCTGAAGATGCTGAGCCTGATGTCTTCGACGTGGAGCGTGTACTTCACTGGCGGTGGAGTCCAGGTCATCGATGCAAGAAGGAATACCTTGTGCTGTGGAGCGGCTACCCCATTGACGAAGCCACGTGGGAGCCGGCGTCCAACTTTTCCAGTCCTGGAGTTCTTCGCGGACTACTCAAACGTGACAAACCCTCAGAAGCTCATTGATTGTTGTCCGTCGCTGTTCGCCCACTTCCTTTTTCTCAATTCGAGGACGAATTTCCTTCCCCGGGGGGAGTGGTTTGTGGTAATGTGGTAGCAACCCGTTGGTTTCTTGTTCTGCCGAGCGGAGCTCGGCCCGTTGCCAAAGTCGTGGAGGCCGTATGCAGAGCGAAGCGTAGCGAGGCCTTTAGCCGGAAAACGGGTTCGGCCAAAATGGACATGCTTAATGAATATGATGACTTTCATTATTTTGGCCGCCACATGTAAGAGCGCCAGGCGGCGGCGCCGATTGTAGTTCGATCGTTCTGGAACACGTTGCCTCCCTGCCTCCTCGAGCGCAGCCGCTGCGCGCCTCGGACGGGACCGCACAGAGCGGCCGTCACCCACGGGCCAGAGAGAGCCCGGGACACGCCATCCGGCCGAGGACGACCACGCTTCCACTGGAGAGGCCCTAGAGCGCGGGCCAGGGTACCTGGACGCGGCCAAGGGGGGACCGCGCCGACAAGACGGGCGAGCCACCCCGTGTTGTCCAAATACGCTTAGTACAATTCGGAATGGTCTTTGAGGGCCAAACGGGATGGGGCGTAAAGTAATAATGGTTGGCGAGCCTTGGGGACTGGCGGAGCAGTGAACAGAAGGACAAGGGACGAAAGGGATTCGAATTGGAAACTGCCGGGTATGCCAAAAATAGGGTGACTCATCCTATTTCTGGCATAACCCTTGGGATGCCTTGGGAAGGCGGGTATAAATACGAAGACACCAAACAACCTTGTAATCGAAGTAACGAAGCAAGTTTTGACCAGGCCGGCTCCCGCCTCGAACGGGACTCTGCGGGCCGTTTCCCAACTAGCCAATAGGGGATGTCGCCCCTTATGGGCGGGGGGTTGTTGTTATGTTTGCCTCAAGTACAGGCCATGGTCTGGCTATTAAAAAGCCGCTGTTGCCGGGTTTGCAGTGTGCATGGGTGGCTGTTGCTTGTCCAAGATTATGTCCGGGTGGGGCGGGGGGGGATTGTTGTTCTACTCGGCTGGAGTACTGGCCATGGCTTGGCTGGGAAAAAGCTGCTGTTGCCGGGGTTTGCGGTGTCCATGGGCGGCTGCTGCTTGTTTAAAATCGTGTTAGGGCGGGGCGGGGGGGTGGGGGGGGATTGTTGTTCTACTCGGCTGGAGTACCGGCCATGGCCTTACTGGGAAAAAGCCGTTGTTGCCGGGCTCGCAGTGTGCATGGGCGGCTGTTGCTTGTCCAAGATTATGTCAGGGCGGGGCGGGGGGGGGATTGCTGTTCCGCTCGGCTGGAGTACCGGCCGTGGCTTGGTTGGGAAAAAGCTGCTGTTTCCAGGCTGCAGAGGGTTGTTGGTGGGATGGTACATGTAGCGCCAAGGGTGGGAATACCACCACGCCAGGAAAAAGAAGCATAGAGGGAGCATGGGAGCACGCACCAGGATATCAAGGCGTCCAACTGGGTGCAGGAAGCTAGTATCCAAGACATCATCGAAGACCACATCAAAGTCCAAAGCATCACATGACGTACCATGATAAATTTTGTTATAGATGCTGCGAGTGAATGTGTCCATTTGGCAAAGGATTACTAGCCATTCATTACTGCAGTGGGCTATCATCTTAGGACTATGGGTGTTGGCAGGTGTTCATGTGTGCTCTAGCGCATGGCGGGTTGCGCCTCCAGTCTAGCAAGGAGTACCGGCCGTGGGTTGGCCAGGAAAAAGTAGCAGGGGATCGCCTATTAATAAAAGCAGTCTAGCGTTTGCAAGGGATGGCCAGGAAAGAACAGCGGTTTGCATGTCCTGTCTGGAAGGAGTACCATCCAAGGCAGTATTTATATATATTTATTTATTCATGCATATTTATTTATGATGTTGTGGATTGCAAATAGGTAGATATGCGTTGTTTAAACATGTTGAAATATTGGAACTCGTTATGTCAGTGTTGTGGCCCGATTCTAGAGGCAAAGGTTGCTGGACACAGAGAAAAAATTCATTTGGCAAAAATTGCCTCTAACAAAAACCGCCGCTAACCAACGGAACACTACCGGAATTTCAAAGTCCCTGACGGATGGCAACGGAATGCGAGGAAAGGCAGCGGAAAAAAAGTGCTTTTATAGAAACCGTTGGTTGCAAACACTCCCTTGACGGACAATTCTAGAGCCAAAAAGTTGAAAGCTAACATGGCATGAATGGCTATGGAAACCCAGCCCCGGCAAAGTGACGAAAAATTGACGGACAGGTTGTTTGTGTTCAAAAAAGTTACAGAAGTAAAATAACAAAAAAAGCTGGGCGGCCACATCTATTCTACCACCGGCTTCACCCTCCAATGGTTGCTGGAGGGCTGATTACCATGGTGCCATTATTCACCCGGTTTTTGTGGCTTGATTGGATTAGCTGATTTCTTGTCATTTATTTGGGGTTCCTCGAGCAATTTCCCCCTTCCCATTTATTGCCCTCGCTGTGGTATTTATAGTGTATGGGCAAGCATCGATTGCGACAGTGCCAAGCAACAAGCCTGGGTGTCGTTTTTGATGGCAGTCTATACTTGGGGGATTAGCGAGTTGTTTTGTGCTAATCATGTAGCTACACTAAATATTTTAGCTATTTTGTTACAACCCTTTCCCTCCATGGGGTAGCTTGGCTGCATGCCACTGCCCCTTATTTCTTTTCACTATGTGCACATCCACATCAAGTGTGTTACCCCATTCTGTGCCCCCCCCCTCCCCCCCACCCCCACCCCCTCCACCCTCTCCCACCCCACCCCACCCCCACCTATCTCAAAGCTTATGTTTGTTTTTGGTATTATCACCGGGTGGCCCAGATCTCTGCCTGGCCCCACCTAACATTTCATTGTTTGTCTGGCTATTTTCTTTGGCTCCTGACACAAGATGCCTGCCAACCTCACAATTCAATTTGAGGCCTGCCAAAGACATGTTTTGCTTTGAAGTTCCGTACATGCAATATTGCATTGTTTTCCATCTCCAATCAAGTCATCACTAATGCGTTTGCTTTATCCATCCCCACCCCACCCTTATTTTACCATAGGGTTGGGCCAGAGGTGGGCCTGGCCAAATGGGGTAGGAATGGGAACGGGGACACTGTCCGTTCCCGTCCCAGGAACGGACCCATTCCCGTTCCTATCCCAGTCCGTCCCAGTCCGTTCCAGCCCATTCTTGGGCCATTCCCCAGGAACGGATTTGGACCAGATTTGAGTCAGACAAGAACGGGGTTGGAACGGGTCCATTCCTATCATGGAACGGACTCTGTTCCAAAAAGCATGGCAAGAGCTTGCAGTGGTTGGGCGTCGCTAACGATCAAAGCCAATTGTTGTTGGGCTACCACATGCCATGGCAAAGGGAGCTGCCAAAATGGTGGATGCCTCTTGCAAGCAATCTTCCCACCATCGGGGGGCACATCCAACGGCAATTAATGGCCCAAGCATGGGCTGAGGCGTGTGCCCACATAGTGGCAAAAGGGGCACCAACATGCCCCGGTCATATTGACTAATTTTTGGTGGGTAGCTCGCTACACGGCTGCCTCCCATCATGTTTGATTCAAAACGGGAGTGGGCAAAACATTGCCCGCTCGCAGCAATTCTAAGAACAAGGGAGCCTTTGGCCTCTCCCCTTCCTCTATTTTGACCCACGTTGCCCTCCCCTCCCTGCTCCCCCTTTGTTAACCCGATGAAGCCATGTGCCATACCACAAGCCACTAGCAAGCTAAGACATTGCTAAGAATCGAGCTCGGGCCATTGGGTGGGGCACTTAATGTGGTGACCATTTCACCACAATGTCAGATTCACTTGCGATTTTAGGGACGATTCTAACAAGCGAGGGGCCTTTGGCCATCTCCCCTCCCCCTATTTTGGCCACGTTACCTGCCCTCCCAGCCCCCTCTAGCCCTCGAATTTCTCGGCACTATATCTGCCCTGCCCTCCTCCCCCACCCCCTCCCCTTTATTGTCCGTTTGGGTCAGGAAGCGCTTGGCCACCCAAATCTCACCCCTTTCTACCACCTCTCCGATGCCTCTCAATTGGCGCTTTGAGCGCCGATTTCACGCACTTGGTGAGGCTGCATCGCCTCACTGCACTTGCCTCCGCTTCCACATGCCTCCCGCTTCTATCCTTGTGCTTGCCACTAGTGGTGTGCACCACCAGCGCCTCCCCACAAGGCGGCAGTGATGAGTGGTGGCAGGAAGGCCAGGAATTGTATGGCGCACTTGGCAGCAACCATCATTGATGGACAAATGCAGGGCGGGCGCTTCCAACTGTATCATACAATTCTGATTGGCCCACGTGTGATATTGTCAGACAGGAACGGACTCTAGGACGGGCTGGAATGGAGGGAGGCATGGTATGGAGCGGTACAAGAACGGATTGCTGACATGATTGTATTATGCTGGAACGGAAGCTGGACAGTTGCACGCCATTCCAAATCCGTTTTGAGTCCGTTGCTGCCCTGGGATGGGCCATTCCTTAGCCGTTCCTAGGCCTGCCGGCCCAAGGACAGGAACGGACTCTGGTCCGTCCCCGTTCCCGTTCCCGTTCCTATTCCTAGTCCGTCCCCGTTCCGGGATAGCCCACCTTTGGGTTGGGCCTCATTGGTGGGTGATCTTCGCCCGGGCACATCAAATGTTGCACTTGCATTCTCTCACCCTGGTTTATTCTCCCCTCTTCCCCTATGGTTCAGCCACTCGACTACCTCTCACATTGTCCGCCCCTTCCTCCATGTTTCTGCTGCCCAAAGCATGTGCCTCACAGTCCTCATCGTAGCTAGCATCACGCTTGCCGGCACCGCCCTCCTATGGACGCCCAAGATGGCTGAGCTGGCCCGGCTCCCATTCCCGCCCATTGTGGTCCCATTCTTCCCCATGGTGGCTGGTTAGGGGCTGTTGCCTTGGGTGCGCTGCTCGAATTGGCCCCCACATCCAATCTGGGGGGCTCTGTGCGGCTGCAGCTCCCTCCTCGGCTCTCACACCCAGCACAGCATTGCAATTCGGCATCGGTGGCATGCAGGACACTTATCACGGTGGATGATGTTGCGGGTTATGACACAAGGAGGGCATGGTGGAGGCGTGATGTACTACTATACCGGTACATGGGGTATACCCCCTCGGTATAGTCTACGAGGGCGACCCTACAGTGACCAGCCCCAGTGGGGCTACAGTCACCTTAGTGTAGGGCTAATGCTCTGCAGTACCGGGGGAGGGTAAAGTGACCACCGGTACTGGGGGTAACCCCCAGTACCGGCTCCCAGGGAGTGGCCCCAGGCCTCACCGGCCTAGGGTCAGGTGTTGGGTCCCGGGATATGAGGTTTTCGAGCGCCCGCCCGCGGGCTAGCGGCTTTCTGCGCAACACACGTGCTTATTCCCATTACATGAGCTGGCCTAGAGCAGCCCCTACCTATAGCGCAATTGAGCATTCGTGAGCCGCGAAAAGCGTTTGGGGATTGGCACCTCGTGGGCACCCATTTCTATTGCCTGCATAGGCCTCCAACGGCCTTTGCCAGTTACGGGAATGGGTGCCCACAAGGCGTTAGAGGTGCCAAGCAATTTGCCTTTGCGGGCATCTATTCGCACTGTCCACAGTTTTTTGAAACTGCCCCAGCTAGTGTGAGAGATGTGCACCCTGATTCGCTCCTCTAGCCCTCCTATTCTCGCTACCCACTGCCATGTTGGCCACTCCCCGCTCCACTCTGTACCATGGTTTCCAAGCTTGGACGGCCCATGTCCCTTTAGCTCTCAGGCATGCCTGGTACTTTGGGTCTGTCAAATCGCCCTTTATCACCGGTTGATAGAAACCTCATTGCAAGTCGCCTTGTTCACAACCGCAAGTCGCCTGGCTCCCACCACAATGTGTGCTTTGCTATAGATGCTGGTAAACCTCGCATGGTGGCCAGGGCAAGAGATGCCAATGATTGGTGCTATGCCTTACGACGCCCGCTGTGGGCCCTTGGGCCGAAAAGAAAATTTTTGTCATGGGCGATTGGCGGCCAATTGCCCATGACAAAAATTTTCTTTTTAGCCCAAGGGCCCACGGCGGGCGTCGTAAGGCATAGCGCGGCAGAACAATGACAAACTTGAAAAGAGCAGGTTGTCAATGCGTGTAGGGGGTGCCGCAGTGTTTTGCTGCAATAGCACATACATGCATGTCTAACTTGCCGGTCGAGTATTTTGAATACCGTTAGGCTAATTTGAATCCCCTTAATTCAAAAATGTATGAGGCATGCACATGGGGCATGACAAGCAATCATCAAACCCTAAGTATTGCTGGTGAATGCGCAAGCTCTGGAACTACTTGCTATAACTATGGAAAGTAGTATCGAAGCTCCCCAGGCAACCTGGGTCTACCTTCTTTGGGAGGACGTGAAGTGAAGATTATAAAATTCGAATTGGTTATGATCCACAGAAAGCACCTCATGAATAGGACCGAACATATTTTTGGCTCTGAAAAGGAATATATTTATGATACACTCTAGGTCGAAGCATGCCATCTCAAGGATGGTTGTGTCAAGGAGTGGAACCGCTCAGTTTTGCAAAATGAAGCTATACAATGGGCTGCGGCTATGCTAACTACTGAGCTGACAGATGGTTTGGAGAAAGTGGAGGGTGTGGATACTGTAGATATTGGACAGAGGCAAAGCGTGCAGAAAGGAACTAGTGCTTGATGTTTTCAATATAGGGCCCCAAAACCTTGAACAGGAGGTCAAAACCCATAACCCTCTTGTGTTTAGGTTGCCCTGGAGCTGGCCAAAAATAGAAAACACCAGTTAAAAAACTTGGTGGCGAAGGAGCATTTCAAGTGTCCTTGCTATAGAATGGTCAGATGCAAGACGGCACATTGCCCGTTGCTTCAAAAAGTGGTTGCTTGAATGGAACTCTTAAAAGATGTCAAAGATGCAGGCAGTCTAACTAAGGATTTATCAGACTTGATAGCAACCTAAAAGCAATATGCACAATGAGCAAGAGAGATGCACGATTGGCCATAATAAGAAAGAGCATGTTTCCTCATGCAACAATAGTTGAAGGGGGCAGAGGCCCCCTAGGTCAACGAGGCTATGCCCATCCCGAAAAGTGCCTAGGGCAAGCATCATGAAGGGCAAATGGAGTGACTTCAAATGGTATCCAATCAGACTAGATAAAAAAGGTCAATGTTGTTGAACTGATTGAGTGGATTTGGTATAAAGAACAGATGCAGTGAGCTGATACTTGATGGGCAGATAATGCAATATAGTGTTGATGATGTAGTTGGGAGTTGATGTGCATAATGACGCATTGCTGAAGTATAGATAATATAATAACTAGGGTTCCAACGTGTCATAAGTAAGCATCATATGTTAGTACTATTCGTATCGTTCAATTATTTTTGCATATTCTTTTATTAAACATTATTACGTCTCACAAATTTGGTCAATTTGATTATATTTCTTTGTAGAGGTTAGAAGATCATAAAGAGACATCCATGAGTCACAAGCATTCTAGAATGCATCTTGGGACGACATGCAACATGGTAGAACTACCAAATCAAGGACTGACTAAATGAGACACACCGCACTCCCCTTATTGGTTTTAACCTAGCTAAAGTACCTCGCAAAGGTATTGGTTGTAGATGGGCATTGGAGTGCTCAAGATGGGATGCTCGCATATGTATTTCGGCTTTAAGGAAACCACCCCATTGTATTTCAAATTCACCGGAAATTTATCACCAATGGCCAAAGTTCTGGCGTTTTGCACTGGAGGTTGCACTGGAAGCCGGGTAGTTAGTTAATGACCCCAGTGGTAGCAACATATAGATGCATACCAGTTGCTGATAGTAATTCGTGCATAAAAAGACCATGTGACATAGCTAAATTGTGCTGCCACTAGTTCATGGACGCTAATAGTATTGCCCAATAATGATCATCATAATGGTCATCGGATCATTGGATAAACATTGTCTATCCAGCATTTAATTTTGTCAAGTGACAATGATCAATTTTGTCAAGTGACAATGAGTGCTCATTGTATTTTTTACTTTTGATTCTCTTGGGTCTTTGTATACATAGATTTGGTTCAATTGCCTCTGTCCCCTCTGTCTCCCTTATCCCCTTATGTCCCCTCTGTCCCCTCTGTACTTTCTGTCCTTTCTGTCCCCTTTGTCCCCTCTGTCCGCTCTGTCCGCTCTGTCCCCTCTGTCCCCTCTGTCCCCTCTGTCCCCTCTGTCCCCTCTGTCCCCTCTGTCCCCTCTGTCCCCTCTGTCCCCTCTGTCCCCTCTGTCCCCTCTGTCCCCTCTGTCCCCTCTGTCCCCAAGCACATGTCGATGACATGATGTCCCATCAAGCACAGCGGAAAGTGACTATGTTTACAGTGTTGGCAGGGCTTGCACATGCGCCGATCCGCACAATACCCACGTTGTGTTTCTTTGTCCCTTTATCCCCGGGACAAAGTGGATTGCACAACCTCGCATCTTGGTCAGCTAGGGGTGCCCAATCTGCGAAGCGTTTACCCTGTCGGCAAAATTGTTCTACGTTTGCCTGAATTGTTGCTGCTCATCTGCTGTGGACGTGGTGCAGCGCCTGAGCCGTCTGTTGAAAGACGGTGGCACAACAAGCCCAGCAGCAGAAAACAGTCAAGCATGCGACATTGGAACCACATTCAAGAACAAAGATACAAAGCAACGCAAGGGCCAATGGGAGCAGCGCAGCAGGGCAGGCAGCTCCCCCACACAGCACACAGCTAATTTGCCATCAACGCCACGATGAGATTACATGTGAGTGTGTGACAGCCCTCTTGTCATGCTCTCATCCCAAGAAACAGTCTATGCTTGTGAGTCTTGAGCTGCCTGCTAACTCTCTGCACAACCGCGCCCTCGTCCTTGTCCACTTCGGCGCTGCACCCTTGCCATACGGGAACTACCAAACTAGGCTACTCGTAGACGAAACCACCATGCTATGACTACATGCTATGTCTCTTCTCGGGGCCCCCTCCACTACAGGCGCGCCACTCGGCGCCCCTTTCCCAGGCGCGTGGATGGTGTGCGTTCTCTTCCAGTGACTGCAAGATGATCCGAGCCCATTTCTTCTGTCATGAGCACCTGCATGCCATCAACGCATGAAACGTGCCCTTGTGATTGGTGGGAGCCGAGAGTGATCGCCTGTGGCACAGAACACACAAACATGCAAGTGGCAATCAACACAGTCCTTCATCACTGTGCCCCAACACACTGCACTTTACCACATGGTTATTTTCAATAGATTGTGCTCCTAAATCGCTTTGGAGCACTCCAATCTTCAGTACCGATGCGCCACGTGTTGGTTTGCAGTCAACGTATTTGTCACTGCTGTTAATGGTCTCGGCTGGCCACCACGTGCCCGTGGAGAACGGCGGCATACGCCTCCTCCAGTGATAATTTTTAAAATGGCAGGGGGTGGGGCGCTTCTGTGTTCCTTCGAAACTGCCAGCAGCCATGAGTTCTCACCACTCTTGGAAACGTCGCTCGTTCCTGCTTGCAGTCTCAGTGGTCTTCCTGCAGACGACCTCCCCTGCATTTGAAGGACAAGAAATACATGCATTCAAGGGGAGTTGGACGGCTACTATTCCGCACACTAGCTCCAACCAACAAAACTCAGCATCAGCAGTAGTTGCTGGAAATCGAACTAAATCGAAATTTTATCCCAATTTGAGCATCTAAACAAAGAAACTGATAGCTATACCCAGTCAGGATGCTTGTGAACTTCAGTCACAGGACAACTGCCCAATGCCAGTGGCACTCAACCGAGTTATCCTCCAAGAGGCCCTAGGATTCTTGTTAAGTTATAAACCAACATTACGCAGCCTGGCCAAGCGGATATTTCTATCTGAATCTCTATGTGGCAGCTGCGCGAGAACGACAACGGGGTGGGCGCCCATACAGCACCACAACTATCAGCCCTTGTGCAGCTGACACCTACACACAAACGCCACGGCCAGTTACAACAGTTATGCGATGAAGCAATGGGGCTTGCCCATGCCGGAGACCAGGTCCGTGGGATGGCATCGGCGCCTCATGGAGCTGCTTCAAAAGGTCACCAGCAACACGCTGCCAATAGCGGATGATTTCGGCTCCAACTGTATCGTCCGGAGCTCCTCAGTTGGTTGAAGGACGTGAACGCTCAGAGACTACTATAGCACACAGCCCCGTCGATCGCCCGTGGCGAACGAACATTGGGCGCCTATGGCTATTCGATTCACATGGAAGATGAAACGCTTCCCCTTGGTCTCTCTGACGTGGCGCGTTACACCCCGAAGCTGTCACGGGGTGAGGGCGACGAGGCGAAAAAAACACACCTCACCCCACTCCCCGGCCAACCACACCAGTTCAGTTGCTGGACTTGCGCCAGCGACCAGAATCGGCGGCTGCAAATCTGTCCCGACAGGGACGGGGGCAGGGGGAGGAAAGCGGCCGCACCGCCACCCGCCGGGTCAGTCCGGGCCTCTCCATCCGCGCCATGGAGCGCGCTCGAACGCAAACCAGGCCGGCATGGGCCCCTGCCCGGCCAGGGACGGCCAATGGTGCGAAATGCCCAAGGGGCCATGATCGAGATCCGAAAGGGGGCCACCGCCGGTCCACTGCGGGCCGTCGCCTCCCGCGGCGGCCGATCCATCGCCCACCGCCGACGGCCCGTCCAGCCGGGGGACAATGCCACGTGACCCCGCCACAAAACATCCCAAGCATCCCAAACATCCCCCCTCCAATCCCCCCAACCGAGGGAAACAAACATCCCCCGTCCGCAGGCATGACTCGACGGATTCGGGCGGGACCCCTCCCCACCTCGCGCGCCCGGTAGTAAAGGTGCGTGATGTCGCGCAGCGGCACGCGGCGGTGGCTGGCCGCCCCCAGCCTGGCTCCGCCCTTGCACCGCGCGGACCTCGGCCGCAGCTGCGTGGGCCTGCGGCCGCCCGCCCGGCTCTTTGGCAGGTTCTCCTTGTCGTCGCCGTGACCGGGCGGCGCCTGGACCGGCGGGCAGGCGTCCCTGCAGGGCCTGGACTCCGCCTGTGCGAACGCCATCCCTGCGCAGCGGGACACGGGCCTGGCGGAGGGGGGGGGGGGGCGGTCGCGGCGCCGCGCGACTGGGCGAAGAGCGGGGGGCTATAGTGTGCTGGATCGCGAATTTGAAGGGGGCCGGGAAGGGCTTTTTTGGCGTGGAGAGGGTGTGACTCAAGAGGGGAGTGACTGCCGTTGCGGTGCTGGGGTGATCAAGGGGAGTGCGCTACGCACCATTTTCGAACTAACTTATCCGTATTTTTGGCAAATTAATCCGCATTTCTTCGCATTGCGGAGGCGCAAAAGCTTTGTCTACCGAGGGGCTGGCCATGGAGAGGGAGGTTTGCCGGGCATTGGGACACACGCCCCAGTAAAATGTTTGCAGATCTCGTGCATCCAAAATATGTTGATGTTTGTGGACATATGCCTGTCAGGAAGAGCATGCACCATTCAGGGTGCAGCTGTCAATGGACAGGAGGCAACCAGCATGGGGTAACCATGAACATCATGTGATCTCAGATTTGTGACCTCAGATCAGTGCTTTGATCTGAGGCCCAAATGACACCGCCATTGTGTTTCCTTCTTACGTGGAAACCGCCGCGCCACAAGGATCTTGTGGGCCATGATGTTGTTGGGGTCTCCTATCCAGATACAATATCTGCAATGCTGAATTTGTGTGGCTGAGATCGATGCACCGCTACCTGCCAAGAAACAAGTGAGCGTGCAGAAAAATGTGGCATGTCGCCAGCCTGTGGGTGGCACTGGAGTTAGCAGCGATCTCGTGTGAGAAGCCTTGGGTTCAAGCACAACGTTTACTAATGCCCAATACATAGTATCATTCTCAGTATAAAATTGTGATGTAAATCACACAACACTACCATAACCATTGCATCTGAAGGATGCAAATGGACATCCAAGAGTCACTTGCCTGGTGGCAGTGAACAAGTTTCCATACCACCTGATGGCAAAGGGCATACACCGCCATGGATTGGTGAATAGAAAATATACATTCATATGATCCATTCGTAGTTTACCACTACCATGGTTGCATGCATACAAAGTTGAAAATGCTCAAGTACGCCAACCTCTGAATGTGTGGCCCTGGCTCCATCAGAGCCAGTCCAGGGGAATATGTATTGTGGCAACCATTTCGGCCATGAACTACAGTAGCCAATGTGAGCCCATGGAATCTTCACATATCTTTGCTAATCGTAGCATCAGCAACGAGCTACGAGAATGCCCTTGCCTTCATTCTGCAACAACAAAAGAATCGACAGATTATTTTCTCCTCTCATACATGCCCCTGCAACTATCAGTTGACAACAATACCCAACAAAGCCTACACCCAATTCCCATCCCTTGCTGCAGCCACCGCCCCTCAAAGACCTCCACAACATGCCCTTTGTAGAATCTCCTATGATAATGGCGACTAAATGAGATAGATGGCGGAGCTTCGATCAATGTATTATAATGGTGGTGGGCCCCTTGGTCCAGACAAGGTCGAGTGCACTGGCGAACTGAGACAAATGGCCTATGGGGTGCCCACCTTTATAGGTGATGCGCTCGCCGTCTTGTCATGACACCCTCAGCCTTCTGTAATATACAATACACTATTATAATGCCAACATCGGCCTCATGTAATGTTATCTTGGCCTTTTGAGGGCCACTCACATGGTCCCTTGGCCCCTAAACATGCCTCTTATAATACCAAGCGCTTCCCCAAGCAATACCATGTCCCTCCAAGGTACTATGGTTATAGAACATTTGTATCTACGATCCAATGTAATGCAGGTACCTGACAGGTGCCTGTACTGCCAGATTAACCCTATAATCCCTTGGGGTGTACTCCACCACTTTTTGGTAGCTCTGATCCGCCCATGACCGCGCACCACATCATGAGAGACTATAATATTCATAACCACATCGATTCTATCAAGGAATAATGCCCCAAATAGCCAAAATTAGGCTAAATGATCTAAATTATTTTAAAAACTTTATTATACCGAAAATTGGCCTATTTAACAAGATGAACGTGGAATTAATGATGAACACATTTTTAAACTCAGATAAACTTATTTAAGTCATCTAAGTCATCCAATTACTTGTTAAAGTATAATATAGTGCCCAATCACTACAATCTCCCCTAATAAGCATTGTTCTTTATGTAGCCGTAGTACTCCTTGATCTCCTCTTGCGCATTTTGGAGATTGTCTTTAGGCTCCCAAGTCGCTTTACGGGCAGGGTAGCCTTCCCAAAAAATAAGGTACTCCTTGACAGTTCGACGTTTGCACCTCTGCAATCGATCGTTGATGATTTCTTTGATGAAATACTCCTCATGGCCTTCCGTAGAGATGATTACTTTGGGAGGTTGGGAACATCTTCTGGCATCTTTTAGTGCTCAATACAACTTTGTTTGAGAAATGTGGAGGATAGGATACACTTGGATTTGCGCCGGCAGCTCTAGCTTATAAATTATAATGTAGCACTTCGCTATCTTGAATAGTCCAATGTACAACAGTCCAAACTTATGCCTTGGTCCAGCTCCAGCAATGTTGAGGTACTTGGTAGATAGGAGAACTTCATCACCAACATGCAATTCCAAAGGTCTTTGCTTCTTGTTCGCATATCGCTTCTATTGCTCTTGAGCCTTCGTCAAGTTGCCGTATGCTTGAAGTAGATCCTTGGACAAAGTCTCCATCCAATCCTCTACTATGATGTTCTTCGTCTATGCTCTAGCCAACAAGTTTGCAAGGTTTCTGGATGTCACTTGTAACAAAGGTAGAAAGGCATAAATCTAGTTGAAGAATAAATGGCATTATTGTAGATGAACTCCACCATACTTAACCGTTGATTCCAGTCGTTGTGTCATCTTCCCATAAATGCTCTCATGATCTCCTCAACTGCGCAGTTAGCCCTCTCTATTTGGCCATCAGTTTGAGGATAAAATCTTGACGGTATTGCCAAAGTTGTTCCCATATTCTTAAAAACTTCTTTCTAAAAATGTGTTACGCGCACCGGCCTAATGTAGGGGACACCTTACTAATGGCCCTTGGTGTGGGGGACGCCCTGCCCAAGATACGATACCTATTCCTCATCCCATTATAACAATTATAATTATTAGGATACGGGAGTAGGACGGGGTGGTCTTGCCTAGGTCTCTGTAAGGACCTAGGTGCCCGGCGAGTCGGGTCCGTGGCTCAAAGAGGGCAGGAGCCCCACACCCACAACCTTTTCGTATCATTTGGTTTCGGAGCCACCTCTGGGTGGCTACCACGTCTTTGCCTGGGTGCGAGAGCAAGCACCAGGAACCGGGCTTCTTCCCCGGCCTCCTTGATGGAAGCTAAGGAAATGGACCCTACAGCCCGAGAGGGCATGCCCGAATCCACGGGCGAAGAAGCACCCCGAGAAGGGACCCCGGCAAGTTCGGCCAGTGAGGAAGCCACAGCCCGAGAGGGCCAAGAGATGGAGGAAGTCCGAGAGGACCCTGCCGGCACATTGTCGGGTCAAGCTGCGCCGGAGGAGCATGACCACCTGATGGCTGAGGCAGAGGGGACTCCAGAAGCGGAGGCGGCGGAACCGGGCACAATGGCCGCCCTCCTGCAAGTGCCAGGGATAATGGAGCTTCTAGAGAAGATGGCGGTGACTGCGGCTACACGGGCCCAAGAGACGCGGGACAGAGAAGCCGCCGCCAGGATCGCCAAGTTGGAAATTGCGGTGGCCATGGCACAAAAGGAGGCCAGGCGGCATGAGGTCGCATTGAAGAAGGCCAAGGAACAGAGTCGCCAGGCCGATGAAGCCAAGGCATCTACCGAGCAGAAGGTGGCCGCATTGAGCGACCGACTACTGAAGCAGAAGATGCGGGCACGCGAGGCGGAGGAGAAAGTCTCGCAACAGGCAAAACAGCTCGAAAGGGCCACCAGTCCGATAGGACATCAGATGCCGATGATTCCAGAAGTGGAGGGCGACTGGAAAACAGTCGGCAAGCCCCGGGCTAAACGAAAGAGCCTGTGCAGAGAACTCGGACAGCCTCAAGAACAAGCTAAAAGGCCCGGACCTCGGATCCAGTGAGAGAGATAGTAGGCCGAACGGCCAGGACCCTTGAGCAGCGGGTCAGGTCACAGGTGCACGTAAGGACACCTAGTGAACCAGAAAAGAGTAGCGAAGAGTCGCTCACAGAAAGCGCTCGCGCTTTATGCGGACCAAGTCCGGACAGGCCGAGAGGTCCAGAATGGAGTCCCCGAAGACCGCATTGCCGGAGTGGGGACCAGGAGAGAGTTCTAGGGTGCTGGAATTTATTCTAGATACTGGGGAACCATATAGCCGGCAGCCACTATACCGAGCTAAGTGGACCAAGTTCCACAATGATCGAATTGACGATCTGGATAAAGGCTGGCAAATGGCCGCTGAAAAATTTGGAGAAAGATTAACCACCGCGAGAATGGTGAGGATCCAAAGGTGGTATGGTCCCGGAATGGCAGATCAAATTGCCAAAGAGGACCCAAACTGGCCTGAAAAAATGGCTTTCGTGCTTAGACATATCCCCGAGCCTTGGGATTTGGGCGAGGGAAGTCCGGAAAGACCGGATCCCTATGACCCCCACGAACGGTGGGAGGAGATCTCCGAATTGTCGTTTTCGTCATGTGCTTCCCCGTTGCTGGGAGATATGTCAACGCGGGCACAAGTGCATAGACTAGAAAAAGAGAGACGACATATTCGTAACCGGGATCGTTTTGCCCATGCGAAGAAATTGGATGAGCAAAAAGCTCGGAAAGCCAGCCAGCGCAGAGAGCTGAGGGCCTTACGGCGTGAGCAGGGTCGACAGTTGAATCCTGAGAAATATGAGCATAAAAGAGCTCATAAATGCCAGCGGAAGGCTGAGATCAAGCGGTTCTTCTCCGCAGGTGGTAGCCAAAAGGCGCAACACTTCGAGGCGTAGAAAGGGGCCAACGAACTGGAACCGGCCAACCAAGCTCAAGCTTTTGCTGAGCTTGAAAGGAGCCGACCTTGACAAACGGCCAGATGGGCTGACGAATCGAGTGGAAGCAATAGTGGTGTTAGCCGACCAGCTCAATTCGGCAGACAACAGCCTGATAAGGCATCGCCGCCATCCGAGGAGGCAAGACTACTAGAGAAGGCAAAGCCATCGAAGGAGAAGAAACAGCCTAAAAAGGCCAAGAAGCAGCCTGACAAGGTAGGGGAGGAACCCCAAGGAACTCAGAGAAAAGGTCCAGGTAACATTACTGATGCAATGACTCCCGTAAATCCTGTTGAGAGTACACATTTGCATACTCGCGCAGAAATTGGAGATTCTGCTAGTAATGACGAAGTTGTGTATCTTGGATCAGCACGCACACCAGCCGATCCTATTCCTCGAGAGAAGAAGGAAGTTTATGTTGCTGTGAAAAGACAAGAAACGGCCTTGGAAAAGGCGAGGGCAGAAGCTAATAAGACTGCCCGACTGGTGGCCATGATGGGTGAAGAGGATTACGCAGAGTTCCTGCAGTTTTAGGAATCCCGGCGTATAGATCGACAACCCAAAGGGCCTCCCATCTGGGAGAGCAGCTTTGGACAGGAACCCTGGGGAATTGTTTACCAGCAGGGGAAGCCTAATCCAGGGTAACAACAGCGCAGAACGCAGCAGCAGCATGTGGGATATGGCCGGGCCAGGGGGCCGCGCGAAATATCTAGGGGACCCATACCCATGGTGCATGCACCTGTGATATAGGACACACATGGGTTTTGGGACATGCTCGGGGCGTTTCATGACCCCTTCGGTGGTGTGTACTACAAGGGGTACTACCATCCGACTGGGGGTCAGGCCCCGTATCGTGCAACAGTCCCACTGGACGCCCTGTAGTGCATCCAAGCCAAGCTGCGTGACTTGTTCGACGCGCAGCAGACAACGCTGGGCATACATGTGCCTGAGGGCCAAGACACAGCCATAGAGTGGCAGGCCGTCCAACGGACGGGCCGGCGAGCCCCGGAGGAGGGGACTGTGCCTGTACCAGTTGGCCCTTCAATGCCGGCTTGTCCTTCAGCACCGGTTCGTCCGGCACCTCAGCCAGTGATGGCGCCAAGACAGCCGACAGTGCCCTTCACTATGGACCAGACTGGGCTGAGGGGAACACAACCTCCGTTGCAGACTGCGCAGCAGAAAATACAGAGACTACAGGAGATGTCTCCCTTCGGTCAAGATCCGGCGGCCTACCAAGTGCCACACTACCCGCAGCCACAGGTGGCATATCAGTATCAGCAGCCCGAGAGGGCGCAGCAAGAGGCAGCAGCCCCAAGGCAACAGGTGGTCCCATCACAAACATATGGAGAGTCCTCCCATCCATCCGATTTGGGAGAGTTTGAAAGAGTGATGGGGCACCCGCCAAGCTACATGCAGGCTCCTGAGCCACCGCATCAGGAACAATTGGCCTCAGTAGCTGAAGGGCTACACATGGCCGTGGATGGGCCACTGCCGCCACCAACTGACTACGACCCCATGGGGCCCGGATATATGGGCTAGGGGTATCTGGCGGCGGTGCAGAGAGTGCCATTTGCCCCTGTGTATTTGTATCCCGAAAGGGAACATCAGGTGAGCATGCCTAAGATGAACAGTCAAGACATGAAACCCCCAAAGTGGAATGAAGATAAGCAAGCTTTGACCAAGTGGTTGCAGGAAATCATCATGTATTTCAAAACTACTATGGCACCCTGATCACAATGGGGATGGATAGCACTAAATACTCTTGAGGAGTCAGTGAAGCATGGCCTGCTTGCCCAACTGAGCCACTTGTGGGGGGGTCATCATTGATGCTAAAGTGCTCTCGCAGCCAGAATTTCAACTGTCATGGGAACAGTTTAAGTATGGCATGGAGACACTTTACGATTATAAATGCTCAGACTTTGACATTAGGTCTGAGATAGCAGCCTTTACAAAGGTAGGGACCTCGGGTCCCAATACCATTAAATACATGCAGCTATTGGAACAGATGTTTCTCAAGTGTGAGAACGATCTGGATGACTTTTCCAAGCTACATGTATTGTATATTGGACTCCGTCCAGATATAAAGAGAAAATGTTTGTTGAATAAAGACGATAAGCAGTGGGCCACATACGCAAGCCTGAGAGCTCATTTGTATAAAGTGGGCCCGACATATGACCAGGAATATAAGGTATATGGCTCACATTGGAATGATAGCCGAAATGGCAGACCAAATACGAGTAACTGCCTTGCCCCTAATAGGATCATTGACAAACATCACGCTTTGCGAGTGGATAATCGGGGAAAGCCCGTTTTGCACAACAGGCTAAAAGGTCGAGGGGGAATGGTTTATAAAGGTTCTTGTGCTGACGCAAAGAATGGCTCACAGGCCCATGGTGATCACGTTTATGAGCCCCTTGCAGACATTCGCAATCCCATGGAGGGGAAGCCGGTCACCAATCGGTCGCAGTTGCGTGACATGATGATAGAGGTGTTGAAGCGAGCTGGGAGGTGCTTTCGATGTTTCAAGCCCTTCTATGCTGGCCACCTCTCCGATGGTGACTGTCCGGGGCATGGGACGCTACCCCCCATGCAGGTGCGCCCAAATGGGCCCGTGATATCATTGCACGAGGATTCATATGCATTATGTTTGACAGCACAAAAGGATAATGTGAACAGTGCTAAATTGATAATAGCACCAATGGATGTGCGAAAAACGTGGCACCGGTAGTTCCAGTTCCTAAATTGAGAACGTTGCAAACCGCTGTCAATCATGTGATGAAAATTCGTCAAACAAATATGCAGCCTGAGAAAACCCGAGAGGGTCTGCAGAGTGATATGGATCATTCTGATCGCATGTTGAATCTTGTGTACTTCAAACACATTCAATCACTGATTTCTCACCAGTTTACTCTGGATACATGTTCTAACCCCAACGGGGACAACGCACTCTGTGCGCAATATTGTTCACGAGATACCAGTTTTTTGACGAAACCATTATCTCATGAATTCGTGTGGATTAATCCACCCTTTAAGAATGCTGGGCCATTCTTAGATCATTACTTTGCTGGAAGAGCAAAGGCTCCTCAACACGTTGGAGCGTATATTCTTTTACCTGCTTAGCGGACTTTCATAGACTATCAAATTATGAACGGTTAGGATATTTATTATCAGATTATGAAGTGTATGGGTACAATGACAGTACACTAAAGCACCGGTGTGGGTACCATGACACGGATTCTTTCCGCACCGGTGGCCCGCAAGCTTACCACCGTACTTATGTGGTTAGTGCGGTGTAGTAGTGATCCTTTCTCGTGCAAGCAAACTGCGCCCACGACCCGACCCTGCAACCTCGGCCGACCTGGCCGGCGGAGCCCGCGAGCCCGCTTGTCCCCGAGCATACCGCCACGAGTGCCATGCCCAGCACGTGCAGTTTGACAACTCGGACCAGGCGGAGGCGGAGCATCGAGCGGCTAACCACCACGTGCATCGGAGGCCCCTTCGTGACGGTGGGGGCCCGAAGGGAGGCCGACATAGACAATCCAAGGTTGCGACAGCTGCGCACATTAATCCATTACCCAAAGGGTGCACGGTTGTTTACCCAACCGTGCATGGATTGTCCAGATCGCAAGGAGATGCCCGGCATCCCTTGGCCGGTCAATGTATATCATCAGCCCCCCAAAGGGGCAGTGGGACACCGCGTTCGAGGGGTCTCTCAAGGCCATCCTTGTCTGACCTTTACCGGTCACGTAGGACACCAGCCAGTGTCTATCCTCTTTGATACGGGGGCGACTGGTACAGCCTACATTAACCCAACATGTTGTCGGCTGTTAGGCTTAACGCCTAAGTAGCCACATTCAGTATCGAACCGACAGATTCGTTGCCTTCACTGCATCCAGCGGTTGGCACGAGCCACTCGTCGGATTGTGGATCCCACGGAGTTCTCCACACCTCCCCGTGTGGACTCTTCTCCGCCGGAGGCCGAAGTCCTCCTTGCCGATGGATCTTCCCTTCCTTCATTGGGAGTGGTTGATATGCCCTTAACCATTTAGGGTTACAAGGACACCATTCGCTGTGTGGTTATTGACCTTTCTGACGATTATGATATCATTCTTGGCAATAATTAGCTCTATGAGCATGCCGGTGTCATTGATTATCGTCAAGGGCACCTTTGCATGGTTTCCCGTGGCCGCAAATTCACCCTTCACAGCTCTCCACGGGTTCCTCCTTCTCTACCTCTGCTTGCTCATCGGTTGGGTCATTTGTGCTCATTGGGTTATGCTCGTCGCTCCTTCCAACAAGGATCCCCTCTTCGTTTGGTTTTGGTTCGCCGGGTCGGCGATCACCCTGAGGGGGACGCACCAGGCCCTTCGGCCACTTCAGGTCAAGAGACCATATCACATGCCGTGAGCCCTGCACAAATCACGTCCCTTTTGGAGGAGTACAAGAATCTTTTTCCTGACGAACTCCCTGAGGGCCTTCCCCCCGACCGAGGAGTTGCCTTGACCATTCTGCTTGAGGAAGGCACTAAACCGGTAAAGCAACCAACTTTCCAGTACAATCCAAAAGAAATGGACGAGATCAGGTCACAGGTGGATTACCTGTTGAGAAAAGGTCTTATCACGGTGAGTAGCAGCCCTTTTGGGGGCCCGGTACTCTTTGTACCAAAGCCAAATAGCAGCCTCCGAATGTGCATCGATTATCAAGCATTGAACAAAGCCACTATTAAGAACAAGTGGCCAATTCCTCGAATAGATACCCTTTTGGACCAACTGCAAGGGGCCAAGATCTTCTCGGCCATAGATTTGCAGCAGGGGTACTATCAACTTCGAATCGATAAGGCAGATTGTGCCAAAACGGCTTTTGTGATGCCGTTGGGTCTATACGAGTTTAAGGTACTTCCTTTTGGACTCGCTAATGCCCCTGCAATATTCCAGCAGACGATGCATCATATATTTGGTGATCAAATTGGCAAACACGTCTTGGTTTACCTGGATGGTATTTTGGTGTTTAGCCAAACTACTGAAGAACATCTACAGCACCTCTGTCAGGTGCTGGACGTGTTACGACAGCAAAAACTGTACTGTCGCATGCAAAAGTGTCTGTTCAACAAGGAGGGAATCTCCTATCTGGGACATATAGTGTCTCAAGAGGGTATTCGCCTAGATCCCGAAGGGATTGAGAAGGTGAAGAACTTGCCTATACCGCAGTGCATGAAGCACGTACAACAATTCCTTGGGTTGGCAATCTATTTTCGAAAGTTCATTCAGGACTACTCGAAAATGGCAACTCCCTTGACAGACTTGACCAAACAAAATGGCAAGTGGGAGTGGACGGCAAAATGCCAATCGACATTTGAGCATATTAAGGAGTGTTTGACTACAACTCTCTGACTACATTGCTCAAGATGCCAGACCATGAAAAGCCCTTCGAGGTCATTGCAGATGCATCCCAAACTGCTGTGGGAGCGGTTCTGATGCAGGATAACCATCCAATTTGCTATGCAAGTAGAAAATTCCTCCTAGCAGAGTTGAATTATAGCATGACGGACCAAGAGGCTCTGGCTTCAGTTCATGTTGTATAATTATGGAGGTGTTACCTTGAGGGGACACGCTTCAAACTGGTAATGGACCATTGTCTATTGACTTACCTTAAGTCACAACCACAACTTAGCTGAAGATAGGCCAGGTGGTCAGAGATCTTACAACAGTTTGACTTTGGCTGGGAATATCGCCCAGGGCGAAAGAATGTGGCTGATCCACTCTCTCGCATCCCTCCATCGCCTGATGAGCAGGAGGCCAGGAGGAAAAGTCAACTGGTTGTCTCTGGCTTAAGAGTAATGCACAAGCGGGGAAATAAGAAAAAGACAAAAGAGACGGTAGAGGCAGACAATCCAGCCTCCAGAATCCGCCAGTCCTATGGCCAAGATCCCCAGCTTGAGTTTGTTAAACAATAGCAGGAGATGCGTTGTATAAACGGTTTATGGCTGTGAAGCAAGCAGGTATATATACCGAATAGTCTGAGGACTGAAATCTGCCAGTTGGCTCATGACCATCCAAGTGCGGGACACTTTGGTCAAGCCAAAACCCTGGACTTGGTCCAGCGGTATTATTGGTGGCCAGGAATGCGACGAGAAATACAACTACATGTTGACACTTGCCTAGTTTGTCAACAGGCTAAGTACTCTTGTCAAAAGACCCCAAGCTTACTACAGCCTCTGGGCATTCCTGAGGAGCCATGGACTGAATTGTCCATGGCCTGAATTGCCATGGACCCCAAGCTTGCCATACAGCCTCTGGGCATTCCTGAGGAGCCATGGACTGAATTGTCCATGGACTTCATTACTCAACTGCCAAAAACTAAGGGAGGTCATGATGCTATCGTTGTGTTCGTCGATAGACTAACCAAAATGGTCCGCCTCGCAGCCACGACCACTGAGCTCTCCGCAGAAGGAGCAGCTAACCTGTTGGTGCAGAATGTGATAATATATAATAATACAACTCAACATGGGCACTGCGTACCATCCACAGACGGATGGCCAGACCAAAGTCATGAATCCAATTTTGGAGGATTACTTACACAGCTATACGCATTCTGACCAAAACGCATTGGATGAACTATTAGCCATGGCCGAGTTTGCGATGAACAACTCAAAAAACAGTTCCACCCAAGAGACCCCATTCTATTTGAACTACAGTTGACACCCAAAGAGTCCCTTAGCTCTTGGGGTGCAAATTCGGAAGCCTTTGAAAGGCTATGACAATTTGAATGCCCGCGGCTTGGCAGTGGCTATTGATAGGGCACAACAGCCTTATTTAAGGTATACTGGTACACCCCTCATGGAGGGATTACCAGCACTGACACGATTTGATCACCGTGTCCAATCAGTGCTGAAAGAGGCCAAGGCGTGCATAGAGAAAGCACGAGATAGGCAATCAAAGCATGCTGACCGCCATAGGAGGGATGTGTCTTTTAATAAAGGAGATGACGTCCTCCTTTCAACACAACATATCACCCTCAAACACCCTAGAACTCAGAAGTTATTACCGAGGTGGATTGGGCCCTTCACCATCCTCGACTGAATAGGTTCTGTTGCATATCAACTAGAACTTCCGGAAAGCATGCAGAAGATACATCCAGTATTTCATTTATCAAATATTAAGCTATACAAGGCTAGTGGCAGAGTGCAGCCACCCCCAGTTCCTATAAAAATTGAAGGAGAACTGGAGTATAAAGTTGAACGCATCTTGGATAAAAGGATTAAAAAGCGTGGCCGATGACAGGACTCCGTAGAGTACCTTATCAAATGGCTAGGTTATCGCCATGAGCATAATAACTGGGAATTAGCAGAAGCAGTTGCCAATGCACAGGAATTGGTTCAAGCATTTGAGAATGGAAGAACTCCTGTTGCACATGTGTCAACTGATCGCAGTACAAAAAGTACAAACTAAAATGAGCTTGTGTGTGACTGTGCATGTGACAGGCCATGCTAAAGTGGGTAAAAAAAATACTGGGTACACTGGGCCCCGTTCTCGCACGCAGTTTGGACATATGAATGCAATGTCCATTGCGATTCTGAACGGGGAGAGAGTGGAGAGCGACAGCCCTCTCGTCAGCCCCCTCAAGCCCCAAGTCGTGTACGTGCATGCGGATGATATCCTCTGCACCCTCGGGGAGGTCGGGGTTGGATGGCCGGTGGGGGCCAGGCTAAGGGACGTGCAGGGTGACCTACATGTTTCTTATGTTTTGTCGCTGATCGCAGGCTGACAGGTCATAGAATAGACTTTGTACATTATAGGCAGTCTGAAAACTCCAGCCTGTGTGCTGAGGGAAGAGTTTTAATGAGGGTTGTTAGCAGACCGATAGGTTATGTAACAACCAATCTTTCTCTTCATTGCAGTTGCAGTGCAACCATGCTAACTGGGCATGTGGCGAATCGCACAGCCAGTTTTCGCATACACAACCATGGTTCTGCTCCCGTATTCACTTATTGGGATGAGGACGCCCCACTCCCTGAGGGGGACGAATGTTACGCACACCGGCCTGATGTAGGGGACGCCTTACTAATGGCCCTTAATGTGGGGGACGCCCTGCCCAAGATACGATACCTATTCCTCATCCCATTGTAACCATTATAGTTTTTAGGATACGGGAGTAGGACGGGGTGGTCCCGCCTAGGTCCCCGTAAGGACCTAGGTGCCCGGCGAGGCGGGTCCACGGCTCAAAGAGGGCAGGAGCCCCACACCCACAACCTTTTTGTATCAAAATGGTTTGTGAACTTGCTGTCATGGTCCGACACAATGGTCATCAGCAAACCATGAACTCGCACAACAGAATCCACAAAGTTCTCAGCCATATCCACAATAGTGGTTGTCCCTTTTGTAGGTTTCAACACCGCCATCTTAGTGCTGCAATCCACTATAACAGCAAGGCATCATAGCCTGATTGGGTCTTTGGCAAGTGAGTGATCAAATCTATGCTCACTTTCTCCCAATGATTGTGAGGTATTTTCAATGGTTGCAACAACCCAACACTTTTCTGATTTGAGGGTATATTGCACTGACATGCATCACAACTCCTCACAAACTCCGTCACATCAATCTCTAAAAAAGTGTAATAGAAATCCTGCTTCACCAGGTCGTATGTTCGCTTGATGCCCAAGTAACCCAAAAAACGTGCATTATGCAATTTGGTCATTACTGCATTTCTCAAGGTCCCACTTGGCATGTACAATCGCAATCGCCCATCATCAACCCAATAGATACACTGATTCAGCATTTTGAAATTTGAGTGGTGATCTGGATGTTTGAAAATTGCTTTGCTCTCATCATCTTGAGCATACTCTTCTTCCAACTTTCGTAGCAATTTTGAATCCAATTCCGTTTTCGAATTTGACAAGCACTCAACCATGTATAGTATGGACAAGGCATCGGCAACCACGTTTGACTTTCCTAGCTTATGGATCACCTAATAGTTGAATTCGGCCAAAAAATCCATCCATCTTGCTTGTCACTTTGATAGGTTTGGTTGCATCATAAAGTACTTCAAGGAGTGGTGGTCCATGATGACCTCTTGAACTTCTTGCCCTCTAGATAGTGTCTCCAAGTCTTCAATGCATGAATCACTGCCAGGAGTTCTTGGTCATGAGTCCGGCAGTTCGCCTTTGCTGAATTCAACTTCCAGCTCTCAAATGCCATGGGATGATCACTGGAGTCGTGAACTTGACTTAACCTAGCTCCCACAATTGTGTCATTCCCATGATAGGTCACAATATAATCTTAGTCAGTATCAGCAGTCTTCAATACAAGTGCCTTGGTCAACTTGGTCTTTAATTCCTTGAAGGTTGCATGCTCACTTAAAGTCCATTTGTAAGGAGTTTTCTTCCGCGTCAAATTTGCCAAAGGCATTGCAATCTTTGCCAAGTCTTGGATGAATCTTCTGTAGTATCCCTCCACCCCAAGGAAACTCCATAGCTACTTCAAGTTCTCTGGCTGCTTCCACTCCTTGATGGCCTTGATCTTGGTAGGATTTGGCTTCATCCATTGATGCCAATAATATGACCCAAATATTCGTCTTCTTGCCGGAAGAACGAACACTTGGTCATCTTTGCATAAAGCTTATGCTCTCTCAGAATGTCCAATGCCTTCTTGACGTGCACCTTGTGCTCCTCCAATGATCAGCTATACAATAAGATGTCATCCAAGAAAATGATGATAAAGGTGTCCAGATGCTCCCCGAGGATATTGTGTATCAAATGCATGAATGTCGTTGGAGTATTTGTCAACCCGAAAAGTAGCACAAGAAATGCAATGTGCCCATATTTTGTTATGAAGGTTGTCTTTGGTATATCATTTGAATATACATTAGAGGTGGCCACACTCAGGTGCCGTCCGGTCCATTAAGTCTGGTCCGTAAAACTGAGTGTGATATTCGTCCGGTAATATCCGGTTCGCTATTTGCCGTACTGCCGTCCGCAGAATCCGGCTCTCACTTTTTCTTCACCGTTATTTGCCGTTAAATTAACGGATGACGTGTGCAGCGTCCGGTCCGCAACAAAATATCCGTTGATTAATAATTTTGGTTCGTTATTACCTATAGGTACTTGCTTTCCAGCCACGGCAAGGTCGAGGCAAAGTTGCCAAGGGGTTTCCATTTTGCAGCAACTCGAATTACGATGGGTTGCTGCGGCGGTACTCCACAGTTTCCACACTAGGGCGGCGAGTGTAAAGCCCATCCACCAATTGCAGTTCGCGATTGGATACATTTCTCATAGAAATTTTCTTCTATCTATATGATACCCTAGGTTCATCCACCATTCCAACATAGTACGTCGAAGTTCAACAGTTCAACATACATGAAAACAGGCAACGAAAAGTACGAGTCGTGATTTGTTATCTTCCATCTCTGCCTATCGCACCCTCGCTGCGGCGGTACTCCAGAAGTTTCCACGCCAGGGCAGCGACTGTAAAGTCTATCCACCAATCGCAGTAGTTGTTGAGACGCATTTCTTGAATAAAATTTTCTTCTATCTATATGATACCCAAAGTTCATCCACCACTCCAACATAGTGTGTTCAAGGTGTGCACTTCAACACAGGACAACGGAATATTACAAGTCATGATATCTTATCTTCTATCTCTATGGTACCGCACCCTCGCTGCGGCGGTACTTCACAGTTTCCACGCCGGGGCAACGAGGGTGGTCACCGGTGGTGATCCAAACTTTGGAATCCAAAGTCACTACTTCCCCCCTTTCCCTCCCTTCCCTCCCTTCCCTCCCTTCTTGCGTCGATGTGCTAGCTTCTACTGCGACCATCCACTCTCTGCCATCTGCCACCCTAGCAAGCTCAAATGATCCACGTTCTCGGGCCTGAGCACCATGCGCTTGGCCGTCACAATTAGACCAGCCTTCGAAAATGAGCGTTCACTACTGGCGCTGGAGGCCTACAACACAAGCAAAAATACTCAGTATTTCTCAGCCTGTGAACTTCATAAGGGCTCTGTGGCATATATACACAGCTAGTTGGCATCACAATAAAACCAAACTTGGAAAATGAGCATTCACTGCTGGCGTTGGAAACCTGCAACACAACCAAAGGTATTCAGTTCTTTCCTTCCTTTCAACTCCATATTTCACATAAGGGCACTTTGGTATATATGCACAGCTAGTTATACTCACCCACTCACCTGTGTTGCTAATATTCGACGTGCAAGCCTGGCCACCAAGGGGAAGCTGGTGTGATTCTCACCCCACCAATCCCTAGCACTCCATTTTTTTTGATATTCACATGCTGGTGTCCATTTCAAATCAAACCACCTTTCGACTTCGGCCTCCACTGGGTCCATGTGTAGTGGGGAGCATGGGGCCCATCTTCTCCATCTTGATGGTCGGAAACGTAGTGGTCCCTTAGGTGGGGGTGATGCCGCGTCTAGCCAACTCTGCTGCACAGCCTGTGCTGCATCCTCTTCGGATGATGAGCCCGAGGAATGGACTTCGGGCGCCTTCACCATGTGCCTCAACTGCAGAAGTCATATGCACATTGTTAGTCACACAAGCAAGATATAAAAGTAGGCACCCCATGCAGCCAAGTGATCCCAGGAGACGGCCGTTTAAGGCGAAATACACAACAGGCATAGTCGTGCATGCAAAGGCACAAAGGACACTTGGTACCAGCCAAAACTATCCACAGTTGGATGCACACATTTACAAAGGCAAAAGCCACAAATCAGAACTGAACTTACCAATGCCGATCGTATAATGGTCTTCCTTCGTTATTGATCAGTTCCAGATCATCCACCGATAATTCCTCCAGCCTCCTCCCATAATTAACAATGCTTCCAATACAATCTTGCCAATTTGCATGTGCATCGGTGTCACTGACATACAGCCGGTCGTACAGCAACTTCAAAACATTATAGAGGACATCCGATATGGTAATATACTCGTCCCCCTCACATCGCTCAGACAACTCCCTTATGGACTCCAAGATTGGCAGCACTTGTTTGAAAATGCACCACCCAGCTGCTGGTATAATGATCCTAGGAATTTTCGCGTTTGCTGTATACTCGCGGATGCTTCTCTCCAACAAAACCGCCCTCTTAATCAAAAAATACATGTTGTTCCACCTCGTCGGGCACCAAGTCCCCAAACGCGATATTCGCTTTGGACAAGCCTGCTCTATTTCATTGTCAAGAACCGTCAGATCTGCATCAGGATCATCGGCCAACTCAACAACATCATCCTCTTCCCTTACACCTCAGTAATCCTCCTCCTCATCATTTGATGATACATCGCCGGCCACTTCCTCCTTTAGCATCTTCTTTTGCATGCGGCGGAAAACCTTCCAAGCAAGGGGCGATTTGTGAAAATGACTTGCCAATTCGCGAAGCGGTTCGACGAGCTGCTGAAACTCTTTCACATTTTGGAAAGCGGCCTTGACTGTGGTATTTAACAGATGGCAAATGCACGGGTTCCAATCAAAAATCTCCTTTTTCTCGGCTGCTGAAATCATATTGGAGGCGCAGTCCGTGGTGAGAGCCACACGATCGCATGGCGACTCGTCCTGAAACGCACGCACAGGGTCCGCTTCCATCTCCGACTCCATCATGACTTGGTCACGCGGAACTACAGGGTGCAGGCCATACTTCAATCGGATCTTGAGCAAGGCACGGCTTATCGCATCTGCAATGTGGCTCCCAGGGAAGCTGGTAGTCCCTGTCACCACCAACGTACTGTGCTTTAAAAGACGGGGGTTACCTTTTGCACGTGATATATGTCATACTATACTGGCCGATACAGGCTAGTACTGATGGCTATCATGCCATGGCAACACAGCATCCACGATTCATGTTCAATAAGGCGCGATTCCCAGCCAGTGAAGGCCGGTACTAGTACAGCGAGTGCACATGACACGGTTGGCAAAGCACACAAGAGTGGTAATTAATCACGGCATGTATGCAAACAGTGAAGAATTGATATCCATGACATGTCAGACAGTATTGGCCGATGGCAAGCCAGTACTGATGGCTATCATGCCATGGCAACACAGCATCCACGATTCATGTCTAGTGAGACGCGATTCCCGGCCGTTGAAGGCCGGTACTAGTGCAGCGAGTGCACATGACACGGTTGGCAAAGCACACACGAGTGGCCATTAATCATGGCACGGATGCAAATAGTAAACAATTGACAACCACGAATATTGAAAATATTATAGGACACAGAATATGCCATCCAAACTCACCCAATATGCGTTTCTTCAGGCTCCAATCGGCGTCCACCCAATGCAATGTCACTGTTATATACGGGTCCGTGCACCTGCTTGTCCAAATGTCCGCTGTCATGGCAACTCTGGACTTGTCTCGGATTTGGGACACCTCTTCCCTTATTTCCCGCTTGATCTCATTGGCCTGTCTCGCCACCGACCTCACAATTGTTTGCTTACTAATAGATGGCCAACGGGGAATAAAGGCTTGCATTAAACGAACGAAGGGTGCCGTCTCAGCCAGGTGGTATGGTGCATTAGCAAAACTGACGTACCTGGCAATGTGGGTCACTGCCCTGTTCCATTCTGAGGTCCTAAGGTGCCATGTCTCCAGGTAGGTTTCCAACGATGTACCCAATTTCATCTGCTGGTTGCCCATAGGATTACTAAGTTTGTCTCGAAGTGCCTCAATACTGAAAATGCTATGTTTCTCTTTCAAATGGTTGGAGGGCCCCGTCCAACTGGCACTGTTTGAGTTCTTCTTTCCCGGGTTGTATGACAACACTTTGTATGTCTTGGTAATACCCCTCCCATAACACAACTGGCAAACAGCAGTAATGGAACGTGGTCTCTTGTCGGGCCCTTGCACCTCGTCTACAGTAAACCCCTCTCTACACCATTCCTGGTGGCCTGGATCCCCTTTGCGGTGGCATTGTTTGCGGCATGTCCTCGGCGACCCTTCCTCCAAGGTCGCCACCATGCGCGTGGACTGCTTTGCTTCAATTAGTGTTTGTTGTTGCTTGTGTGGAGTCCGCACATCAGCAGCCATGGCAAGCGGTTGGGGGGTGGTCAGACGCCTTCTCTTGGCCCTGCGCTGTGGCTTATCCTCCACCACAACGACACTCGAACTTGGCGATGCACCTTTAAGCGAATCAGTGTCCGCGGAGCTGAACGCACCCCTCCCAACAAGAACATCATCTGCATTTGGGACTCCTCGCTTAGCAACAAATGCTGCAAGGTCAACACCACCGTCGCCGCCAACAGAGCCTGACGCAGACGTCCATTGCGTAAATAACCGAGGCAACATATATTCGACAATGGTTTTCAGATGTTACAAGGAGATGTTACATGCACACTTCCTTTTGTGAAATAAAGGCAGAAAAGCGTCTCACAACCATGGATTGTTCAGCAAATGTCACCTTCCTCGCCGGTGGCAGGCGGTACTTGGACTTCACCTCACAATCAGATTGTTTTGTTAAAAAAAACTAATTGGAGGAAGTCTCCGTGTCACTCCCTGTTAGGAGGCCGGAGTCCATGACATTGAACTCCCACCCAGTCTATGAAAAAAATCGTCTTCAATGAGTCTTTCTTCCAAGCGTCTTAGCAACGGTTCAGTTATTCTATATTTTCTGCTAATAGACTTGTACCCCACCATGTGCTCCCCCCGGTGCAGCACCAAATCTATGATAGCTGCGCACTGATGTGTTTTATAAGCAGCCCGGTGATTCATATCCACTTGTTTGCGTTCCTGCCTGCGACGCTTCTGCCATTCTCCCCAAGACTGGGGGGGTTCTGTCTCTCGTGTTGTTCCTTTCGTAACCGTGCCCCTTCTGCCCCCCCCAATGCGTTATTAATGTATCCGCTTACAGCGGCTAATCGGGCCTGGTCCTTGGGGGCGAGGTGGTCCTGTATGGGCCGCCACACCCCCGAGGGCAGGCCACCCAACCCCGCTTCTTGTATTTCCTCTAATCTATCTGGTAGGGCTTCCCTATCGCGCTTAGCTTCCCTATCGCGCGCAGCTTCTATCCGCCGCCTGACTTTCACCCCTGCACGTCTCCTTCCCCCCTTCCTGTTGTGTCTGTGCCGGCGCTTTCGACCATCCTTGTAACGTTGGCCCCTGTTGAGGGGCCGCTTCCGACCTAACACAGGAACAGAATACGGTGTTTCCCCAGCCAGGTGACGGCAGGTACTGCCACATACTGGTGGTGGCACCGAAGCAAAGACAATAGGTATTGTAGAGAAATGCAGCACGCTCTGTACAATGCACGGCCCCCTAAAGGGACGAAGTGTTGAGGTTTCCCCAGCCAGGTGACGGCGGGTACTGCCACAAAGTGGTCATGCCACATAAGGAAAAACAGGCGATGGGTACTGCAGGGACATACAGCACACCCTGTACAGTGTGCAGCCAAATAAAAGTAACAAAGTAAGACTTCCCCACCCAGGTGGCGGCGGGTACTGCCAAATAATGTTGGTGGCATGTAAGCAAAGACGATGGGTATTGCAGCGACAAGTGGTGCACCCTGTGCAATGCATGGCCACATGCAAGGAACGAACTGCCAAGGTTTCCCCAGCCAGGTGACGGCGGGTACTACCACCAACGAGGTGGCCATGCCAGAATAGTGCAGTGCCCTACACACCGACAAACACACACAGCCACAGCCGCCAAAGTCGACAACAAAATACGGTTCTGCAAGTGTAAACGGTAATCCACTCACCAAGTGAGGGTTCGTGTTGCTGCTCCTCTGCGCTCGCCATCCCCCTCCCGATGGTTTCTGGATCTGCACTGATGCAGCTTGGTGAGGCTGCAGCACCACACACAATGTTAAGTACATTTCCAATTTATACGCAGGACAGTAGGTGCCCCAATGGATGCATGGTTTCCAGCCAGAGGCATTCAAGCCTTGGATTACCAGCCTTAGAATCAAGATTGCGATTGTACCCGACTTCCCGCGATGTTCCCTACAGCACCCAACCACAATAGGCGGCAGTCAAGCTTGCTGCACAGAGGTACACGTCCACCGCACCTACACGTCCCACCTGTCGAAGGCGCCCCTGCCTGCTTTCCGTTTCAGCGTTGGTACCACCTGCAACACAGTTGGTGAGGGTCGCAGGCAAAATCCCGGAATGAAGTCAAACCCCGGCCATGATCTTCCCACCCGGCCATATGCCACCAGGTTTCCAAAGTCCACACATAATCCGCCCCCCCCCCCGGGGAAGAATTTCCCAGTAAAGCAGGCGGCCAGAAGTAGAAGCCCACACTATGCCCACGTATCACTCGCCGGAATGCATCCGCCAATATCCAGGTTTTCAAAATCCACAGATAATCCGAGAAAACCCCTCCCCTTTTAACACCCCCCACAACCCGGAATTTGCCGCCACAGCAGGTGGTATTGAGGGCGTTGCCCTGGCCAGAAAGCAGGATAGCGCGCTATGCCTGTGCATCACTGGCGGATTGCATCCGGCCACGCACAGGTTTTCGGCCAACAGATCATCCGAGGGCCCCCCAAACACCCCCCAACACCCCCCACGGCCCGGAATTTCCCGCCAAAGCAGGTGGTACTGAGGGCGTTGCCCTGGCGGCGGGATAAGCCGGCGCTATCGGCGAAGATCATGATCGGAAAAGGTCGGCGCTATCGGCAGGTCGAGCGGTGATGCAGGCATAGCGGCGCTATCATGGCGCTATGCGTGCATCCGCAGCAGTACATCCGGCCACGCACAGGTTTTCGGCCAACAGATCATCCGAGGCCCCCCCAAACACCCCCCAACACCCCACACGGCCCGGAATTTCCCGCCAAAGCAGGCGGTACTGAGGGCGTTGCCCTGGCCAGAAAGCAGGATAGCGCGCTATGCCTGTGCATCACCGGCGGATTGCATCCGGCCATGCACAGGTTTTTGGCCAACAGATCATCCGAGACCCCCCTTCCCCCGCGCGGCCCGGCATTTCCCGCCAGGTCGGCGGTACTTAGGGCATTCCTCAGGCTTCTGGCTATGCTGCCCGTGGGCGCGGTATGCCTCACCTGCTGGCCGAGCAGGTGCTGGGTCCATGGTGGCTCGTGGGGCGGCAGGGGTAGGAGACGGCGGAGGGCGACCAATTATGTGCGCAGTCACCGCCAAGGTCCGCTGTATGTGGACCCTGGCTGAGCCACGCTGGCAATCAACCCGATCCCCAGATTCGGAAATCAGAACTTGCTGCCTGGGCTCTGCTGTCATCCGCTGATTCGGTACACACGTCCGCTGTCATCCGCTAGATTAGCGGATGGGGTACACGGCCTCCGGTCCGTTGGAGAATATCCGTTAACGCCCAGGCAGAATCCGCAGAGTCCGCTGATTGGCGCCTGCCGTCCGCTGCCATCCGTGCCACGTCAGCAACAGAGAGAGCGGGGTCTGCTAAATTAATGGATATTTAACGGAGGGCGCCCTCGTCCGCTATTAACGGATCCGGGTGGCCACCTGTAATATACATAGATCTGCTGGTAGCCACTTCTTAAGTCAATCTTTGTGAAGAAACTTGCATCACCCAAGTGGTCGAGGAGTTCTTCAATACGAGGCGATGGGTAGCAATTCCGAATTGTCACCTTGTTCAAGGCCCAGTAGTCTATGCATATTTAGACATTGCTGTCCTTCTTTGGAACAAAAAGAATGGGACCTCCAAAAGGTGAGACTGAGGGCTGAATATACCCATGCTTCATCAACTCTTTTAACTTGTTGAATATTTGAGTAAACATCCGGTAGGGTGCTCAATGAGGTGGCTCTGTCCCGGGAGTAATTCAATATAATGGTCTATAGTACGCTTTGGTGGTAGACTTGGAGGTAGCTCAACCAGAAAAACATCTGAATATTCCACCAGTATCTCCTTGACTTCTCTTGGAAATGGTGTATCAATTTTGGCATTATCCAACTCCACGTTTGCATTCACTTCCTTGTACTCTTGGTCTTGGTCTTCTGTCTTGTCTTCACCAATTGGCCTCACAATAGCCACATACACATCTTCATGTTGAGCAAACCACTTTATCTTTTAGGTTCAGACTTGCACATTCATCGCCTCTTTCCCAAAGATACTTGAAAGCTTGGCACCCTCCTTTGTAGGGTGGTCACTCTTCAAAATAGTTGTCTTCTTCCCCACCCGAATACTGATGCTGCCGGCTCTCTAATTAATATTTAGATTACATCTATCCAACCATGACTTCCCCAAGATTGCGTCGTCCTTGGGAAGTTTCATCACATGGTAATCCGAAAAATCGGCATGCTCCTCATAGCTCACTTGTGTATCTTTCGCAATATAGTTGCATGCTCTCATTGATCCATCCGCCAAATGCACTTGCATCTTTTCATAATTTGTTATTGTTCTCAAGCCATGCTCACTCACAAGATGCTCACTGATGAAGTCTCCACTAGCTCCATTGTCTACCAGAAACTTGATGGGGACACCATTAACTTCTCCCAAAATACACAATAATTGTGTCATTATCATTGACGCACCTGATTTTGCCTTATCCATAGACTTCCCAACACAACATTCTATCTTATAGGCTTTGCCATCGCCAAGTATATCCTTTGCAGAGGTGGATTCTTGAGGACATATTGGTTGATGTGTGTCTACCAGAAGACTCGCTTCTGTGAACTCAACAATTTCAAGTTAATGTGTGCCTACCAGAACACTTGCATATCCGGACTCAACACATCCTGGTTTGTTGGTATCTTGATTAGAGACACCAATCCAATCATTAGCTGCAATGGCAAATTCATGTATTATCTCCTTTCTAGGAATGGCATCCATTTGTGGGGCTTCAAATCGTAGCATGCTTCTTGCTTGGTCAGATCCAAATTCCTCAGCACGCCGAGTAATAAACCCATACTCAATCACTAATTTTGACATTTCTACAAGTCTAATATCTTCAAGAATAGCCGGTGATAGAATCTCAGTCCCTTTTGCCACTATCATTTGGCCATCCTTATCATATGGCCCTTTCACTGAGTTGGGTATTGTCTGGTCGTTGTCCCTGATATTCAGCGACCGCTGAAGTTTCCTTGCCTTCCTCCAAACTTGTTCTTCTTCATGAGGTAATCCATGCTCCAATGTCTTGCATTGATCTTATGGCAGCAAAAGCACCTCTTGTTGTCTTGAAGGTATTTCTTCTCTTCTAAAGTCAAAGGCTTCCTCTGGATGTAGCTTGTCCCAATTTCCACTGGCTCAGGTCCTACATGCAACTTTGTTGAAAGTTGCGCATGCTAGCAATATTTGATCCACCACGTGACAAATTGCCCTTGAGCCAACTTGGCTTTTCACCTCTGCCTTTGCCACAGATTTGGGCAAGCACATTGTTGACTTGGTCGGCATATCTTGCAACTTCTTCAAACATTGTTGGCTTTTTCAACTCCACTTGCATCCGGATATTTGTGTACAAAGCACAAAAGAACTTGTCTAGCTTTTTTGCCTCCAAGAGATCGTCGATCCAAATACACACTTGCTACAACTTATGCAAGAAGTCCGACACATTTTCTTCTCGTTTTGCTAGAGGGTATACAACTCATCCCTTGCCCAGTGAGTTAGATTATCTATTCGGAATTGTTGATGCAGATTCCCTTTGAACTTGTCCCAATTGTTCAATCGATTACCACTTTCACATAACTCAAACCACCACATGACAGTATGACCCCTCAACAACGATGCAACATATCCAATTTAAGGGGTGACAAGCATTCTAGTGAACAACATGTGCTCCTCTACTTGGAGCAACCATGTGTTAATATGATAATGCTTGGCACCATTATAAGTCTCAAGCTTCTCCACTTTCATGTCCATTGGTGCCACGCCATGAGTCAACAACTATAATATCATATGACAAGAAGACTGCTCTACAGCAGTGGCTGTTGGGGCTATGGTAGCCAGTGCTACGGCAGCCATACCGATTGGAGGCTGCCCAGCAATACCCCAAGATCATGCTTGTCTTGCAGCTGGAGGACGCCATAGAGTTTGCCAAGGGGGGCCGAGACGACCAGGCCAAGCCCATGCAAACACAAAGGGACAACAACAGTAGGGCCAGCAACCACGGCAGTAGCAGTCAACCCAAAAGACCAAAGCATAGCAGCAATAGCAGTATTGAGGACCTCAACCAGGAGGCAATGTGGTGATGACCTACAAACCTTCGCAATACCCCCCTGGATTGTATTGCAGAATAGGACAGGCGGACCATCCCAGCCTAGCCCACACCAAACGCAGCAAGTTGCTAACCATCTAGCACTCAGACTGAGCAGTGTGCCTGGAGGACGTGGCCAAGGTAGGGGACGCCACCAAAGGCCCAAATTGGTTTATATACAGGTCAGAGAAGATGGAATATTGGTGTTGGTGGATGAGGAGCATCTAGAGTCCACTCAGCAATTAGATGGGGAAGAAACCATGATTTTCCAAGGTCAAAACTTAGAAAACTAGCATGCCCCCACTCTGGCATGCTAGGAGTTCCACGGGGGCCTCAGGTGCAAAGCAGCCAATGGTTTTGTACCACAAAAACAATCACTCCCAGAGAAAAGAGGCGCCAAAGAAGAAAGAGGTAGTGGAGAAGGAAGATGGAGCGTCGCCAGTACCAGCACATACGGAAACTATAGACTAAACTACAAGACTTGGCTTCACCGACAGATCATCAGACTGGTGGGCAGGTAGCTTTAAAATCCATTCCCCAACAGGAAAGGATACCCACGATGATATCAACAATGAAGGATATAGAGGAGGCAAGCGCAGTTGTACTTCCATGTGTGCATCGCTAGGGGAAACAGGAAGCCAAACCAATGTCAATTGCTACTAAGTTAAGGACTCAAGGTGCTGAATCACAAGATCACCTACTGCTCATCGTGACAGTGGTGATTCATGGCACATCAGTATGTGCATTGGTGGGCAATATCACCAGCCGTTCATTCATAAGTGATGAGCTAAAGTTATGACCACCTCTTCATTTTGTGGGAGCCTATTCATCATTGGAGCTTGCCAACTAGGAGACCATTGTCTTGATAGGCATGGCACCACAAGTCTTGGTAAGCATTAGGGATGTTCAGTATCATGTGAATTTTATTGGCAATAAAATAATCGCAATGCGATACCACTCATGAATGGGATCAATGTGATTTTGGGAAAAGATTGGTTGGACACACTGAATCCATTGATTGATTGAAGGTCCAACATAGTGTACTTGCAAGTGGGTGACAAGTTGCAAAAGGTATAAGGCCAAGGTTCTAGTGATGTATAGCCGAGTGGGATCAAAGACAAGGGTTTCTCCGGTCTCCAAGACAGCTTTGGATTTCTACAGCAGGGAAGTTCTACCAATCTTTTATTTGGAAAATGGGGGGAGCTGTGCTCCAAGCTTGGATCACCACAGTTTTGGGAGTATTGTGCTACCAGTGTAAATTGGACATCGATCAGGTTAGGGTCCAAGGCAATGACTACAACAACTGTATTGCCAAAGACTGATGGCTTAGTGGGGTCGCCTTCGCACTAGAGGTGGCCACTCAAAGATGCCATCCGGTCCGTTAAGTCCGGTTCGTTAATTTTTATCAGCTGTCCGTTAATTTTCGTTAAAGAAAAAGGGAGAAAAATTCAGAAAAAACGAAAAAAATCCAAAAAAATTCGAAAAAAACCCAAAAAATCACAACAACTGCGGCTAGTTGAAAATCTAGTATGCATAGGTTGAAATAAAATACAAACATACTCTCTAATAGCGAATTCCATAAACTATAAGTATGACTAAAACCCAAAAATCCCCAAAAAATCCAAAAATCCGTTAATTTTTGGTTAATTTTTGTTTTTTTTCGTTATTTTTCGTTAATTAACGGAAAATTAACGGAAATTAACCTCTGTCCGCTATTAACGGATCCGGGTGGCCACCTCTACTTCGCACCCTCAGGGGGAGGTAGATTTTTTGACTACATCGCCAAAAGACACTCAAACATCTGTTTCCAAGGCTAAGACCAGGAACATCAGAGTTGCAGGACGATGTGTGAGGCAACCCAAGAGGGAGAAAATCAATTTCATGTCCTTCAAATAGGAAGCTAGGCTGGCCAACAATATAGAGCAGCCTATGTTTTTGGGTATGATCAGAACCACAAAGTCCCAAATACTTGAGAAAAAGACCAAGAGCAAGTCCAAGTCTAGGGCAGGAGCAACACATGGGATGACAGAAGGCAAGAAGCACAAGTTATCAAAAGAGACTGGCCCCGTCAAGGTGGATCTTCCTGTGACAGAAATAATGAAGACCAAGATTGCAGAAGCAGATCTATTAATACAATAGTAGCTCATTGAGCTACTTGACAAGGCTACACTGGAGGAGTTCAAGGACGTGTTCCTAGACACGTTTCTCTATGGCCCACCACCAAAGCGACAGATCAACCACGAGATAGGCACAGTGGCCGGGGAAGCTCCTCCACATAAGAGCCCATACAAGCTCAGTCCAACAGAGATGGGTGACCTTAAGTGACAAATCGAGACACTCCTAGAGCAAGGGTGGATCAGGCCAAGTGCAAGCCCTTATGGCGCACTCTACCTCTTCATTCCCGAAAAAGATGGAAAGTGGAGGATGTGCATCGACTACCGGGTGTTGAACAAGAACACAGTGAAGAACCGCTACCCACTCTCGAACTTCGAGAGATCAGCTCTTCAACCTTGAAGGTTGAAAAGCTGATGGATAGACTACACGGGGCATGCTACTTCACGAAGATTGACCTCTACTCAAGATACCACCAAATCCAAGTACGAGAGTCTGACATTGAGAAAACTGTCTTCATTAGTAGATACGGTTCCTTTGAGTACCTCGTCATGCCCTTCGGCCTATGCAATGCTCCCGCCACTTTCCAAAGAAATATGAATAATATACTACGAGATGGGCTGAACAAGTTCGTGCTGGTTTTCCTTGATGACATTTTGATCTATAGTTGCATGAGAGAGGAACATCTCCAACACCTCAAGGATATACTTAGCCGCCTACGGTTAGAGAAGTTCTATAGACGATTGGCCAAATGTAACTTCTTTTGTACTGAGGTGGAGTATTTGGGATGTGATGTGGGTAATTATGGAATAAAACCTTTGCTATCAAAAATTCATGCGATAGCTGAATGGCCAACACTTGAGTGTGTCCGTGATGTACGTTCATTTATGGGACTGGCAAATTTGTACAAAAGTTTATTCATTGGTTTAGTGAGATAGCCAGTCCATTGACAGACGTCACTAAAAAAGATTGCAAGTTTGAATGGGGCCCAAAGGAGGAAGAAGCATTTGAAAGGATAAAGACAACATTAGTGTCTGCATTTGTTTTGCAGTTACCGAATTTTGACCGTGAGTTTATAGTGACCATAGATGTATCAAACGTCTTTGTAGGGGGTATACTACAATAGAACTTCGGTCAGGGGTTGCAGCCGGTGGCATATGAGAGTAGGAAGCTGAACCCAACAGAGTGTAGATACAGCGCATACAAATGCAAAATGTTGGGGATCATGTGGGCCGTTGGCAACTGGAGGCACTACCTTGTTGGCCAACATTTTGTGATTTAGACTAACCACAACTCCTTCAAGAACCTTCCAAACCAACCCTCAATGAATCGCAGGGCCTGGAAGTGGATACAAGTATTGTAGGGCTACGATTATAGCATCATACACATTGCAGGCAAGGTCAACTCTACAGGCTACCTATCCAGGCACAGTGTGAAGGAGCCACAAAGCATGGTGGACATCAGAGCGTATGAGGAGTCGATGGCATAGCGATTGAGATTGGGTGATGAGGAGGTCATAGATGAGCACATCCAAGGCAAGTTGGATCAGGTGTTCAAGGGAATAGAGGCATTGAGAGTAGGAACAATTGTAAGTTAGTGCCATTCTCCATTAATTGTGACGTGATCAAGAATTTCATTGGATTCATCTTTGCAAGATAAGATCAGGACTACATATGAAAGTGATTCCTGGTGAACTAATATTGTTAATGAGTTAAAGTCAGACCCACAGAAAAATTCGGTCAAGAGAGGAGTCAAAGAGTTCAAATTATCCCACAATTGCTTGGAGATTCATGATCGTGAAGGATCAGAAGGAGTAAACAGATGGAGATTAGTTATTTCTGATATCCCTGAGGTCAAGCAACATATTATGAAGGAGGTGCATTCGGTGCCTTACTCAGGATATGTAGGATATTAGAAGACTTTGGAAAAACTATAGCAGAACTTCTACTAGCCGGATCACATGTTGGGCATCAGAGAATTTGTGACCAGTTGTCCAATGTGTCAGTCAGAGAAAACATGCATCGCCAACCAGCAGGACTTCTTTAGCCACTATAGCTACCAAAACAGAAGTGGGTGTTGTGTGAACAATGTCTTTGGTTCTTTATACGAGCGGAGTGAGATGCGATGCAAAGGCGCGGAGACCAATTATCCGCGCCTTGGGTGAGCATCGAGCGCAGCGAGGCGATTTTGAGATTTGGGCCATTTTCCGGCTATTTCGCTGCATTGGAAAGAGGGCTTCGAGGACGGTCTGGGTGCTTGTGGGGACGGTGGTTTAAGTAGAGGGTGATTTGAGGGTTATGTAACTGTGCTGTGTGCCGCAGGGACAAGACACTGGGAACCCTGTAAAGAACATCCGTTTTGTTGTCACTGCCTGCCTGCAAACCGCGCGCAAGGCAACGCCCGACCCAATCCGCCCTTCCGACTGACGCACCACAGAGGTCCTTCCGCCAAGGGGCCCACCACGTCCGCGCCGTGTTGAGATCGATCAAGCGACTGTGCCAATTATCCTGGCCAACCGCCGGAGGGATCGTCGATCCATTGCACGGGGCGAGCGCGGAAAAACCATGCGCCAGTGGGCATATGTCAGTTTGGATTTCATTATGGGATTGCCCAAGTCTGATTTAGATAGAGACGGAATCCTCACAATGGTGGATAGGGCTACCAAGATGGTACATCTTATTCCAGTGTACCAGACCATCACAACAGCAGAGGCAGCTCAGGTTTACTAGAATTATGTGGGGAAACTACACGGGATTCTGAGATCAGTCATCAGTGATAGGGATCCAAGATTTGTCTTCACATTTTGGCAGGAGTTTTGGAGGTTGTTGGGAAGCAAGCTAAGGATGTCAATAGTGCACCACCCACAAACCGACAAATATACAAA
>CAJHUC010001206.1:0-88187 GCA_905146915.1 Ostreobium quekettii
GCGAGACGTCAGACACCACGGAGACCAGCGGGACGTCAGATACCTCGGAGACCAGCGAGACCAGCGAGACCTCGGACACCAGCGACCGCAAGAGGCGCATGCTTTTGGGGAGGGCTGGATTGGGGATGGAGATTTGAGTGACCGTTGATAGAGCGGTCTGCGCACGGAGCTTGATTGGCTCAATGGAGAATTTCAGCACGTGCCAGCAAAATGTTTCTGAGTGATAGTCAGTGTGTTAAGTTGACTAATGAGAGTTGTGGGACCTTGGTTATATGTCCATTCGGTACAGAGATCATTTGATGGGTCCATTGCACCAACATGAATAGTGTTGCACTTTGAGTGCCATTTCATGGGACATTCTCAGTTGCCATTTGGAAATGTGTTGCCACGCTCCATCCTTTTGTATAGTGTACCATATTGCCTTCACCGTTGAATCATGGGCTAATCAAGGTAGAATCATTGCGAATGCGTTCAGGAGGGTGTATGCTGGGCAATTGATCAGTTCATCCATCACTGTCACTGTCACATACTGCTGTGGTGACCGACTTCAAATTTTGCTTGACTTGGATTACCATTGGGATGGCACCCGATAGATATGTTTTGGAACTTCCATCAGAAAGTGATGATGAGAGTGAGATATTTTGTGTTGAATGTGTTTTCTGGCTGTCAGTGTGGCGCAGTCTTGTTGTGCATTGAGCAATGTGGGGCTACCACACGTTTGGCGGCCACTGGTTGCACACGCCGAATTCATGTGGCATTTGCGACTAATGGCAGGTGCTGATTGGGGTGAAGTATGTTAAGCGCTGTTTCGAGTGAAACGATGTCGGTCTCTTGGGCAATAAGGCAAACCAGTTTTTTCGGAGTGCTGAGCGATCTAATGTTCTAAGAGTTCTGGGTGTTCCAGTGTTCTCTGAGTGCTGAGAGCTGATTTATGAGTGACAATGGCAGGTGCTGATTGGGGTGATGTATGTTGAGCGCTGTTTCGACTGAAACTATGTCGGTCTCTGGGGCAATAAGGCAAACCACTTTTGTCGGAGTGCTGAGCGATCTAATGTACTAGAGTTCTGGGTGTTCTAATGTGCTCTGAGTGCTGAGAGCTGATTGCTGAGTGACAATATGTGCTTTTAATGTACAGCTGATCTGGTATGATTCTTGAAAGTGCCGACAGCCAATTCTGTGAAATGTGCAGCCAAAGCAAATACGCCGACGTACCTGCGCACTGACACAGCACAACCTGACTTTGCCATTATGGTCTCTACGCCTGGGGATCTGTCCCCACATTCCACCACTGCCCTCGTAGGCAGCCCCCAAGGTGTTCACCCCACAACCTTGCAAGCCCACATGACACTTGTGACAATCAGTTGGAGTGTGCGTCCACAATCAGTGGGAGGGTGCATTATACAACACACTCCAAATGGCATGGCTTGTCCGTTTGCCCAATTTGCATTAAATTTCATGTAGTTGCTTGAAGCGCATCGGTGATAATTTCGGATTGGAAGGCGGAATCGGCGATTTAAACTTCTGATTGCAAGTGACATATCACACATATGCAGTTGCACAGCTGCAGCAGGGACAGGGACAGTCAGTCAGCCCTCCTTCGCGGGCTCATGTATTAAGGTCAGGAGAGGTGGGCCATCTCCTGTTGCGAGATGTGGTGCCAGATACCCGCAGTGTTGTCGGTGGCTGCAAATTGAAGGTGGGCGTCACGCAGCACGTCAATGATACTGCTTACTCGATCCTCGTCGTTTTCGATGATCACTCTGAAATGCAGCGCAAGAAAACTGATGTGGTACGGTTCTCAAGTTTACTGTGCTTTAATGTCAGCCAAATTCAATGGTTCCCCGCTTCAGCCCATGGCAAACTGCAGAGCCACAACTTTGGAAAGAAGCGCTTGAAGTTGATTCAAACTTTGACATGGGATATCGGATGACCATGGGCGTTGAACCGCCTCAGCGACAAGCCGCAATGCATTATTAATATGAGAAGCTGTTCGGCGAATGAATTTGTTACTGTTCGGATTACCGGCACTTGACCACTAAATCGGTTCCGTCAATTACCGATCTGTAATCCAATTACAATACATTGACGGCATCTAAGGAAATTCCTGATGAACAGCCAATAGGATTGGCTTTCACCTACGTTTACGCGGTGTTTCACTTCCACTAGGGGTCGGTGATGAAACACCGAGAGGTGGTGAAACTCAATCAGAGAAGTGAGAACCGTGCTGTGAGTAGGACTGAAGGACAGGTGGTCTGACCACAATTCCAGCGCGAAGAGTGAGAATGTGACGGCACCACCGTGCTGTCGTGTGACTACTCAAAAACGTAAGGCGCTGCGGTACCGTCAGACCCAGGAGCACTGTGTTGGACACAAACAAGGGTGCAACTGCTATGTCGGGCAGGCAGCCATTCATGTGCTGGCTGACGAGCGTCCTTGGTGAGCTAGCCGGGATGGCGGATGGACAGCTGCCCCGCGAACAGCTTCGCTTTGTGCCGTGTCAAAATGGCTCCGAAGGTTTCCAGGTGACAGTGACTTTCTTGTTTCCTTGGGAGGCAGCGAGCATTGGTGGTCGATGGATCGAGTGTGTTGAACGATGTCGGAATGGCGGGCTGGTTGGGGGAGAAACGGGGCAAGCTCCTCCACCGTTCAAACGAGGACTGTGTCCAGAATGCGGCGGACAGGTGTCTGAGATCACCGGGTGGACGTGTACTGTTAAATTATGTTATAGTCACTATTGTGACTAATGTGTGGATGAAATGGACAACCAATTGATGTTGTTGCAAAAGTGGAAAAAACAACACACTTGTGTTATATATACGGGGCAATGACCTTTATGCGCAATAGCAAGGTGGATTATTTGGAAGTTTTACATGGTCTAGCATAACATTTAGATAAGTTGAATGGCTTAGATGCATGATTTCAATGTTGGGAATGTGTTTATCATGTTGCCCACATCATTTTGGTGAAAGTATAGATAATGACTCATTACATTCATTTAAGTCATTTAGCTCATTTAGAATAATGATCAATCATCTAGTTTCATTATCATAGGCGAGTGTGACATGCCATAGGGTCACACACGCTGAACTATAGGTGTGAAATTGGTGGCAGTGGGTCGTTGGGCGCGGTGTGCCATGGGCATTACATAATGATGGTGGCAAAGGTGTGATGGACGGTGATAAGGGCGTGTCACCATACTGCCACCCCTTGCAACGGGTGTGAAGGCCGTGGGGTGCTGTGGGCGCCGTGAAAGAAGTGTGAAAAGAGGAATAGGGTGTAAAGTACGTTGGTGGCTAGTGTTGTGAAATGGATAAGGGAAAACGGTGATGGAGTAATGGGATAATGCCACTAGGAAATGTATGTGATGAATTCTGGCGAGTGTGGGGGATTCTGCTGGGAATGGAGAATATCATAGGCGCAATATGTGAATTCGTAGTGTGATTTGGCGTTTGAATAGGGTAGATCAATAGGAAGTACATTTAGAGTGCAATGGTGTAAGGGGAAAGTTTATAGGATAAGGCATGGGATGTTATGGTGTAAGGGATGTTGTGATAGTGTTAGGGAGTGATGTTATGGGGCAGTGGCAGAGGATAAAAGGGGGTCCCGCTGGTCCATTTGACAATAGTGCCAACCGCCCGCACCCCCTCGTTCATGGGCCCGGGGGCCCAATAGGGCCTCCCTCTTAGAAGACCATAAGTACTGGAGCACCAAGAAAGAGTCCGAATTTGGATTGGGGCCCCATGAGCAAACTTGTTCAGGCGAGGGTGGAGACTTATCTGGCGGATTCGGAGAATATTCTGAAGTAATCCAGAGTGGATAAAGAGGATTAAGGGGATCAAGAATTGAATTGCCGGATGATGGATCTATAGATTCAGAGCAAGGTGTGGTGCAAAGGGCAGCATTGCATTTGGCAAGAGGTGGAAAAGTGATAGCAAGTGTTGTGTGGACATCTTAAGTCATGTGTAATGGTTGGATATATTGGGCTGAAAGGGTGGTGCATGTGGGCTGAGCATTTGAAAGTGAAGTGATGTTGCTCAATCAGAATTGATTTCTTCACGATGTTGATTGTGATTGATCATCAATTTAAGCAACGGCTTATTTGCTCGGTTCAATGTGGTGATCTCGAACTCTCAAAGCAACGGGAGTTTCAATGGAGCAAAAATTAGGTTCAGCCTGTGATCTATGGGTCCTTCGGGGCGATCACTAAGGGGCATGTATTTTAACAGTACACCCGAGTGGCCTCCGCGAAAGCCGATCTGCCCAAGATGCTTTGGGTCATCGGTAGAAAGATTTGCCTTGCAGTGGCCCATTCGAGATCGCAGATCGGGGACCGTGGAGCAACGTCCTTTTGCCTTTCTGAAGACGCAGCAAGTTGGAGCGTGTAAGAAAGTAGTGGGCAAGCACTACTGGAAGAACGTCCTCCGTAAAAAGAGAGCTCGCGCTGCGATCCGGGCCTGTGCCACGGCAGGCATCAAGCTCAAAGGGCAGGTCGACCTGCCATCGGCGATGTCGCCTATGGATTCTCAAGCTGCGCCACGGCATGGACCAAGGAAGGGAGCCACGGCGAGCGCGCTGCAGCCGCCGGCCAACAGCCGCGTGGGAAGCCGCGAAACCGAGTGGCTATGTGGCAGCCCGGTGGACAAGCACTAGTAAAAAACTGGGCAGATGACACAGTCCTGACACGGTTTGCTCAAAATCCAACCGAGTACTTTCGGCAAATGTGGTCCCAAAAGTACACATTTAGTACACGCATTGACACAGTTTTAACCGTGCATCCTAGAAAACCGTGTAGTATACACAGTTGTGTGAGGGTACACGGTTGAAACTGTGCCGATGTGTGTACTAACTGTGCACTTTTGGGACCACATTTGCCAAAAGTACACCGTTGGATTTTGAGCAGACCATGTCAGGACCGTGTCATCTGGCCTGTTTTTTCCTAGTGAAGGGCATCGGCGTGCAAGTGAAGCCGGATGACTGGACCGACTGACGCAGAATAGTATACACAGTTGTGTGAGGGTACACGGTTGAAACTGTGCCGATGTGTGTACTAACTGTGCACTTTTGGGACCACATTTGCCAAAAGTACACCGTTGGATTTTGAGCAGACCATGTCAGGACCGTGTCATCTGGCCTGTTTTTTCCTAGTGAAGGGCATCGGCGTGCAAGTGAAGCCGGATGACTGGACCGACTGACGCAGAAGAGATGAATCAAGTAGGGGATTAAAATGTTGAATCAGGATTACTGTTAAAAGAACGGCCTGAATCCAGAATTGGGCCTGTGTTGCCGTTGGATAACTGGCTTGACGAGGAACTTGCAGACATGATTGAAGGGAAAAATGACTTTACTGTTGAGGCATTAATAAAAGACATTGAATCGGGGGTTTGAAGTTTGTGATGCAAGTCGGGATTTTTCTAAAACTTAATAGGTCAGGTCAGAAATTAGGGTCCGTGGGTGATTACTGAACTGGTGCTGTGACATGGCAGACTGGGGCACGTAGGAACAATTCTGGGTTCACACTTTGTTTCTAAGTGTGAATTTTGTGGGCGAAAATACAGGTATGTTTGAGTACTTATACGGAGCCTCAATCTGTTTGGAGACCACTTTTGTTGTAACCAGGCGGCTGCGACCGCTTTGGGCTGCGACTGCGTGTGCCTGACGGTGTACGTGGGTGTGCTGTGCTGTGACCCATCTCCGCGGGCATTCAATTGCATCAGTGGGACCTCGAACCGGGATGGACAAGAAACTTTATCAGTTACATATTCGGGACCGTTGAAAAAAGTCCTTAGGCATCCATTTTGTGAGGTAGCTTAATGCATATCATGTGCTCGTAAAGTGAATGTGCCAGTGAATTACCAATGTTCTGAAGGTTAAGAACCAAAACAACCCAACCGCAGAATTTGCACACGTCTGACCGCGTTCTATTTGGCCCCTTTTTCACAGCGATCTTGGTACTAATCAATTGCAGTGTTATGCAACCTCGCTCATTGACGTGTTCTTGAAAAGAAACGCACCCGTTCCTCCCCGCCTTTTCTTGTTCGATATTGTGATAAAATTGTGTTGCGCTATTACTGCCGATCGACGAAAGTTCACAGCGAGACTCGCATATTGTCATCAATCGGTCAACTCGAAAATTTAAACGCAGCATTTTACAGGGTCTCGGCTACAGCCGTTACGGCATCTTATCTTGCCACTAATCGGTCAACCCGAAAACTTAGACACAGTATTTTACAGGGTATCGGCTACAGCCGTTACGGCACCTTATCTTGGCATTAATCGGTCAACCCCAAAAATTTTAGACGCAGCATTTTTCAGGGTATTGGCTACAGCCGTTACAGCATCTTATCTTGCCATTAATCGGTCAACCCGAAAATTTAGACTCAGTATTTTCCAGGGTATCGGCTACAGCCGTTACGGCATCTTATCTTGCCATTAATCGGTCAACCTGAAAATTTAGACGCAGCATTTTACAGGGTATCGGCTACAGCCGTTACGAAATCTTCTCAATGCCAAAACTGTTGACAAACCGTCGTCAAAAGATATCCTGCGAGACATGCGGCGACTGCCGTCTCTGCCGCATCCCAAATTCTGCTCCACGGAATTTCCGACACCTCAATCCGGCGATTTCATTTTCCCGCTACAATCATCCCAAAACGCAAAATCGTGAAATCTTTCTACTTGAAATTTGAGACTTCTGGGATGGCCCGAGTGGGCCACCTGAGAGTACAGGAAATATGACAGCAAATTTCCGTTTGATCATCTGCAGGGGCGCGTCGGAATGGCCACGTCCGTGTACAGAAATCATGGCAACGAATCATGACAACGAATTCCCGTTTGATCATCTGCACCGCCGTTGACCGTAGTCCTCCGCTTAGATCGTCTTTTGCGCCATCAAAATGTCGTACACAAACCGCTTGACTGGTTCCTCGTATTTTCCTCCCACCCTCACACCTACCTCGCGAAGATCTTCGACTTTCTCGTGATCGGAGGTTGAATTGATGGCGGGGATCAGTTCCCTAAATTCTTCGTCGAGATGGTCGACGGCGATCTGAACTCGTGTATACTGCCCTTTGGGCGCATCTTTCAGCACCTTGGTGTAGATTCCTTCCACGATGGACTGAATGTACTCGCTCTTCTGATCCAGCAGAACGGAAATCAGGTTGCCTTTCTTCAGCCAATTCCACAATCCAGCCTCCTTGACCTCCCGCCGGTCCGGCAGCACCACTCCGCATCCAAGGGAGAGCACAGCAATTTCGCCAAGGGGCACATCGCGCTGCTCGCGCAAATGGGACAGGGCGGCTGTCGTGGGGTTGCTTGCTATCAGCCCGCCGTCAGAGTAGTACTTCTGGTCTTCTGTCCCATTCTCGCCAAAGGTAATCGGCGAAGCTGGGAACATCATTGGGAAGGCGGCGCTGGCCGCGGCCAGCTCCCTCAGCTTGAAGTCCCTCAATTCCACGTCTGAAGACTCTTGGGGGTCTTGAGAGGTGAACAACTCTCGGTCCTGAGGCCCGCACAGTGGATTCAGTAAATTGCTGCAGCTGGATGCTTCTCCCAGCTTCCGCCAACATTGAAATGTGCAATTTTCAAGTCATTCAAGAATCCGCGACGTGGGCAATTCAACGTAGTTAGCGCTGAGGGCGGCATGATGACGAAGATGAGTCAGATACACAAGTCACATATATCTCTTCGCTGTTCCCAGCAAAGAGGACAGGGCTGGCGGCGGCAAGCTGTAGCTGAATGCAGACAAGTTGGTTGGGAGAGTTGGTGGCGCGAAAAAACTATCATGTACTTGAGTAAATTAATGAACTTCGTTGGTTCAAAGCAAGCAACGCACATTCCTGATCAGCATTCTTCGGCAGCGAATGTCCACAGGCTGCATGGGAATATGGCTAACGTGGCCTCACAGGAATAGGTCAGCGGCAATTGCTGCAAAATGTTTTCTAATGCGCACAAAAGGTCCATTCAGTGGTCCATTGTACAGATTTTCATTTCAATCGTCGCTAGCCTGAGAGGGACGAGGGAAAGCACGATCGACGCCTGCACTTGCCGGACGCGGGTAGCGACATTTACTGAATTGAGACATTCCTGTCATGATGACTGATGCCTCTGCGCACCGCAGGTGGGCCTCGCCCCACGCACTCACCGGCTTGCACTCCATGGCGTCTTCGCCCTTGTTCAGGATCTTGACGGCAGTGTACCCCGTCACGTTGTCCGCATTGTCTTCCCGAACATGACGAGCCCAGAAGTCCACCGGCCGGCTGGTTTTCAGCTCAAAGGTGGGCACCACCAGCGATGTCTCGCAGTGCTTAAGCGTTCTGTCGCCCAGAGCCGCCTTCAGCACTGCATTCAGGCCCTTGGGGTCGAACTTTACCCAAAACATTCCAGGGAACTGGTTGACAATGGGGATCCAATCGTACCAGGGTTTGGGGAAGATGTCTTTGCTCCTCAGTCTGAAGATGGCCTCCAGGGCGCCCGGTGTGCCTTTGCGCAGGGGCCAGTTCTCCCTCGCATAGTCGACAAACTCGGGCTCCTCAAGCAGCCCCTCCGAGCAACCGCCCCGGGTGGTGAGATACGTGGCGATGATGGACCCGATCGACGTGCCGGCGATCATGTCGAAATAGTCCGCCAGGTCGATCTCGAAATTTTCCCTTCCTTCGGCCACCAGGCTGCGGATCCGCCTGTCCTCGGCTCTGTTCCCCTCGTCGAAAACTATCTCTTCCCTGTGCTCGACTATGTAGTCCTTGATCGTCTGCTCCAGAGTCTTCAGCACCATGGTGGATATCATCCCCCGCGTGCCGCCACCGTCCAGCGCCAGCACGCTCCTGAACTTGGGCGCTTTCCCGCGGGCCTTCACCACGGGGCCGAATTGCGGCGCCTGCTCCACGGGGGCGCCATTCCCGCCCAGGGTCGTCCGCTCGCGGCTGGCCACGGCGGGCCGCGCCCAGGCGAGGCCCCTGGCCTGACTGGAGAGCCTCGCGCCGATGGCGGCATCGAATGCGCCCCGGCGACCGAGCATCTTGACCAGAAGATCGCCCAACGCCCACCTGGCACTTGCGTCGCCTGCCACCATTGCGAAATCAGCCCGTTAGACAGGGACCGCTCATTGGCGGCCAGGGATTGGAAAGCAGCACTATCGGATTGGAAAACCAGCCGGATCCGATGGACCCGGGGAGAGCGGCGACTTGTCCGCGAGCGCCGGTCTATGATTTCTTCGCTTTCCCGGTTGAGAGCCGCGTTGCACCGAGGGGTCGTCGTACGACCCTACCGCGGGTCGTCCTCGAAAGCGGGCGGGGCGGGCGCAATCGATGCGACGTCGCGAGCGGGGGCCGCGAGTGCGGGGAGTCCGCCATGGCCGCGAGTCCCCACCTGGAGCGCGCTCGGTCGACCTTTGCCGCCTTCGGGGCCGCCGGGGGAGGAGGTAACGCCGGAGGACCAAGGGCGACTTTGGGTTGGCCGCAGCCTATTTTTATTGGCCGCAGGGCACGCGCCGCGGCCGCGGCCCGCCGGGAAATCTTGCCCGGCTGCCGGACTTCCAGCCTGAGCGACCGTTCGTTCGGGTGCCTAATGGACCCCTGGGTCACCTGGTGCGTACAGACCGTACGGAGAGGTCCTCCCTCACGGACCACGCACTGATGATGAGGACGCCAAGATCTCGCCGGCGCCACAACCCCGCCCCGCAATCTACAACAGATCCGGGGGCGCTGCCGGCCGCGCCGGGGTGGCTGTGGGTGCACGACGCACCGGGGTGCTTGGCGGCTTCGCCACGCGGCCCGGCTGCGTGATGGTGACTCTCAAGGGCAGGGGCTGGGGATACGACAATAGGGCGGCCCGACATGGCGCGCCTCGCGGTGCTGGAGAGCCACGCCCCGGACCCGGCGGCCCGGGGCCAGATCGGACGCGCCCGTGATGGGTGCACACCCGAGGCCACCCTCTCCGGGAGGTGTTGACGCGCCGTACACGATCGGAGTGATGCGCCAGCTTTCCACGCGCGAACACCTGGCCAGGACGGTCTCAGCGCGAGGGGCATGTTTTAGGCAAGAAAAAGCTCAAGGTTCGTGCACGTTTCCTCTGTCCGAGACCAATTGTCGATTTCTGAAGGAGTTTTTTTGCAACGCTGAAGCGAGCCAAACGTCAAACTGACGTATATAAATACATATTATGTATTTATACGTTTTATTAAAACGTATTTAAACGTGTTTGAACATAAAACTTATTTAAGCATATTTAAGCATAAGCGTATTTAAAACATACAACATGGTGTATGCAAAGGCCAGAGCATCGATTGTCCAACCGAGTGCGGCGGTGTCCATGAGAAAGGGCTGCACTCTGGGACGTCACCATAGGTGGGATCAGCAACATCGCAAATTTTCAACTCGACTTGAGGTGCTCCTCACATGATACAACGACGGCGTCAAACAATAGCGATACTAAGTTCCGAATACAGGAGGTTTTGTTGTCAATAGGGTTAAGATTGCCCGTTTAAGGTCACATTTCTTGCGCGGTTGACTGTAACTGCTGTCCTTGAACTTGTAGTGCGCATATTTCTGTTAGATAAGGTGACGAAGACGATCAGAAGCTATGCCGTATTTGTCAGTTTTTAAGTTGTTCATCAGCACTGGGTGTTTAAACTGACTTGCGAACTGCAGCAACTCCACAAATTCTGCACCTCGAGCCTCAACAGTCCGCGCCACCTCTCTTTGAGGGAGGGCAGCTCCTGAGGGAAACGACAGCACAGTAACACTGTTACCTTGGGCGCCATTGCTTCAGACTTGGCACGACTCGCCTGGCCCCAAAAAAAAAATTTGTGCTCTTCAGGTCGATCAAATGCTTTGGGACATGACCATCCCCCCTGCTTCCCAGACACCTCGGGAGTGCTGGGGCATGCCCTGCGCAGTGGACAGCACTAGTGTGTATCTGCACTGTACTGTGCAGTGCTGTCGCCATGAAACAAGTGCAAATCAGCGATTTACGCCTACATTTGGGTCACTCGATGGGCAGCCACTATACTGCTTTCGCTACGTTTGGTGTCCAGTGAAAGGTAACGGGAATAGAGAAAAGGCCAAGACGATGGACGTGAAGAAACCGCGGAATTGCGTAAGAATCAAGACGAGCCGGGAAGAGGCTGGAGCACCCCACGCTCCAGCCTCTCTCAGTGTTCGAAAAGACGTTCCACGCGTGCATTTTTGCGTCTGAGGCTGTTCCCGTTTCAGAAAAGGCGGGTTTGCTGTCGCTGGAGCGCGAGAGCACGCAAAAGGTAGGCGAGGAGGAGGAGCAGTCCGTTGGCGCCGGTGCCAAGCGCTATGCTGCACCCGCCCATGTCACTGCGAATCCAAGCGCAAAACTTGGCGAAGATTGCAATTCCGCATGGCCATTTGAATGGTTTGCCCAATGTGACGCCTGGCCGCCAGTGCATGGTTTTCAGCGATCTAAAATACATGACACCGACAAAATGGGTGCAAGGACATTTCCCCAGTGCGCAGCCAGATCTTAGCGGGAAGCGCTGTGCCCATTGAACTTGACCACTGAGCAGCACATCAGCCGTACCGCCCACGCAATGCAATTTCCAGTGCTGCCCCGGATAGTCAAAGGGACAACACCGTGGACGAGTGTCAATGCGTGCTGCTCCCAGGAGCTTGGCACAACCAACTGCTGCCGTTCCTTCCCGATGCATCTTCCCCATTGACGGAGAGAATGCCCAGGGGAACACTGTTCCACGCATCGATCACCACTTTGTCGTCCAGTGGCCTTCCAGTAACAGGGTTGATCAACAAAAACCTTTGCTGATCGTCGCCCAGTATCCGTCGTTGATCGGCTATGTTTGTGCCGCTCATTACGCCGTGCCATCGATCGCGCCGGTGAGGCAGCGCAGATTTTGGGCCCCAGTTTGAGGTGTTTTCGATGCATTCCCGCTGCTCTGAGGTACTGCCGCGGCATTTAAACAAGGACTGACAGGAAGGGGGAGGGGGAACGGCAGCCAACTCGAAAAGGCCTTTGGCAAGAAATTTATTGGATGGGGCATTTTTCTTGGATGGGCCATTTAAATGGCGAGAGAATGAAGGACAACAGGTATGCTCAAAACCGACGGGACAATACTGCAAAGGTCACATAATGCCACGTTAGCGTCCAGAACCTAGCGGCATACATTGGCCTCCCATTTTTTGGAACAAACACCCAACCTTGCACATCAGAGCAAACACGTACGCAGGTCCACATACAGAGAATCCCACAGCACCCCTAAGGCAATGGTGAATCGAATTTGTGCAATTGCACAGCAGCAACAATGGAAGTCATCAAGAACATTTTTTCAAATTTTCCATCGCCCAGATGGCTGCTTCCATTTCCGTCCACTGCACAGAAGAAGCGAACAATCTAAGCAAAATTTTTTCAACGTACACTTGCCGAATCTTTCATCCGCTAGTAAGATGGCAACACTTGGAGCTGTCAGTGGCCGATGCTATCAACTCCCGCACTGCAGCATGACCCGCCACGCATTATTCAGCATGATGGCGTCCTAAACCCTTCATATTGGGACTTGAGATTTTTGGGCTTGGTGCCAACTGCCGTCGTGGCAGCTGCCGTCGTGGATCCGCCAAGGCAGACATATCCACAACGCACGGCCCCATTCACCCACCAGCAGTAGTACCGCATATCCTGTGCAAGCAAATTTTCCACTCTGTCGCGGTCCTCACTCCAGTTTATCAAACCATCAAAAATTTGTCCACAAATTGGCCTATCACCTCATCGTTTGTTTCCGCCACTCTAATGCCAATTTTGCGAAGGTTTTCCATCTCCTCATAGTCGTCCGCCGTCTCCAAGGCGTCGATCTTATCTCCCAGGTACGGGTCGTCCTTATCGAGGGCGATCTGAATGCGTGTGTACTGACCGTACGGCCTTTCCAGCACCTTGTAGTATATTCCATCGACTATGGACTGAACGTACTCGCTCTTCTGATCCAGCAGCAAGGGTATGAGGCCGCCCTTCTTGTTCCACCCGTAGAATCCAGCGTCGCTGACCTTCAGCCTGTCCGGCAGCACCACTCCGCATCCAAGGGAGAGCACGGCGATGTCGTTTATCTCCACATTTCGCTGCTGCCGCAAGTAGGACAGGGCGCTCGCGGTGGGGTTGCTCGCTATCAAGCCGCCGTCGGCATACTTCAACTTACGCCCATCGGGGTACTGAATCTCCGAAGCAGGGAACATCATTGGGAATGCAGCGCTGGCGGCCGCCAGCTCCCGCAGTTTGAAGTCATAGCCGTTCATGAACTCTCGGTCCTGAGGCGCAAACAAAGCCGGAAATGACTTCGGGCATTCAATGTTTCCCATTACAGATACGTGATTTGAATAAGTGTGTTGCCTTGGCGAGATCGCCGAGTTCGGCAAGTGGTGGAGAGGAGCGGCACACGTCATGCGCGCTGAAAAGAACATCTCAACTGACACAGAATCATGAACAGGTTTGGAAGTTATAGCAGAGTCTAGACAAAGAAAACTGGTTGTCCACACCAGCCAGGCACAAGATAGCCATGCAGAGTCCCAGCGATGCAACCAGAAACAAGGTCCCCAACCCTGAGGACATCCATCGGTTTGAGTACACTACATTAACAAAGCAAGCACTCCTCCATCAGAACACTGACTAGCGCAGACGTTCGCAGGATCCTGGGACCGCGACTTTGCCACTGCCATGGACATTCCGTGTTGACAGGGAATACTCTAGTTGAGGGCGAACGCGCTTGCGACCTTTGCGACTTTGTCTGGCGCCGCTTCGTAACCCTCCCAGTAAATCCACCACAGTGTCCGTCTCGGCAGAACGTTTGTCCTTTTGAAACCCAGCCCTTTTTGGTCGGCTAGTTTTGGGGTTTGCGTACATCAATTGATAGATTCCGCGCCTTCGGAAAAAGACCAGAGCACCAATTGACGCTCCCCTTGCCAATTTCGTGACGTTGGGATGCGACTTGATATGACGGCCAATGTGATGGCGCCCATCAACGCGAATTCGGGCGAATTCGGGCACGAGCACAGGGGGCTTCTGTGCGGTAGCACGCATGCACGCACCGCAGAGGCACCGACAATGCCCGCCGTACCCCTCGCCTGGCCCCTCCACCCAAGAAAATATTAGTCCCTCTGTCTTTTCCGCGAGGACCCCTTATTCTTCGGCTGACAAGGCCAACGCCGGTCGTCGGGTCAGTGGTTTAGGGTTCAGGGCATCCGAAACAAGAAGGAATCTTCACGGAAGACAGGGCAGCCAACTTCATGCCCCCTCCACCCCCCCCACCCACCCACCCCCAAGGACACTCCCACACTCACCGCCTCCCACTCCGTTGCGCCCCCCTTATCCCTGACCCTAATCGACGTGTAGCCTGTCTCCTTGACGCCGCCGTCCTTGTAACTCGCCCAGAAGTCCACCGGCCGGCTGGTCTTCAGCTCGAAGGTGGGCACCACCAGCGACGTCTGGCAGTCCTGGAGCATCGCGTCGCCCAGGGCCGCCTCCAGCACCTGGTTGAGCCCCTTGGGGTCGAACTTGGCGTGGAAGATGGCCTCGACGCCGTCCAGGGGACCCGGCAGGCCGTAGCTCCAGGAGTGCGGGAAGATTTCGTCGCTCTTGAACTTGAAGATGGCCTCAAGGGCGCCGGGGGTGCCCGGCCGCAGTGGCTGGCCCACCTCCCCGGCCCAGTCCACAAACTCCTGCTCCTCCAGCATCCCCGCCGAGCGCCCGCCCCGCGTGGTGAGGTAGGTGGCGATGATGGACCCGATCGACGTGCCCGCGATCAGGTCGAAGTAGTCTGCCAGGTCCACCTCGAAGTCCCCGCTGGCCTTGCCTCGCCGCCGCAGGTTGTCCTTGATCTTCTCCTCCAGCCGCTTCAGCACCATAGTGGACACCATGCCGCGCGTCCCGCCCCCGTCCAGCGCCAGCACCGTCCTGAACCTCGGGCTCTTGCTGCGCCCCGCCACCACGGGGCCGAACCTGGGCTGCCTCGCCACGCCGGGGCCCCCATCGCGCAGGGACGTCTTCTCCTGCCGGGCGATCGCCGGCGGCGCCCACGCCAGGCCACGCGCCTGGCTGGCCAGCCCGGCGCCCACGGCCGCCTCGAGCAACCCCCGGCGGCCCAGCGCCAATCCCGTTTTGTCCCCCATCCTTCTCTGCTGACCTGACCTGGCGCAGCTGCCAGCACAGCGTCACTCTTCGCCCGAGCGCTCCGGAGCACAAACGCTCAAATGCACGGCCCAGAGACAAGTGCAGATTGCAGCGGTATCCGCATGCGGGCATCCGGCAAAGGAACAGCGGTCCGCCGTGCGGATGGCGGTTGAGCGCATCGCTGTTGGGCGCACGGCATGCCAACTGGCTTCTGTGTGGCCCCTCCTCGTATGGACGGGGAGCATGATCGGATGCCTTGTGGGGGGATGAGGTCTAGGGTGAGTGGCCGCACCTGGTATGCGCCCAAGCTCCCCTTGGCCGCTTCACTGCAACGACGGTCGCGCTCTGGACTTTGCTTGGCCCCGGAGACCGGCGAGGTGCCCCGGCACGGTCGGACTATTTCTATTGCACGGGGCAGAGGGCGCGTGCCGCGGGGCGCAGTTGGTGCGGCACATTCCCATCGGATGCTTAAGTTCAATCACGTTTCTCACCCGGGCTTCGCTGTATGTGCGTTTGGGGGCGAAGGGGAGGCGCGACAGTCGCACCGCCCCAACGCACCGCCAAAACGACCGGATCCAGTGAGGTCAGCGGTGGTTTGGTTAGGATAGTTTTGGAGGGATTTGGTGCAAGCAGTCACCGATTTAGTGCAAAGAGTCGCCGATTTGGTGCAGCCAGTAATTGTATGCCGATACACGGCCTATCACAGTGCAATGTGTGTGTGGCGTGCCAAGATTTGTGAATTGCAGTGAGAACTGCAGTTGAGGCTGCATCTTACGCTTCCTTCCAGCATTTAAGGGGATTGGGACGATGGCCTCCGGTCATCGTGATACGATATTAGGCCGCTATATGATATGCCCTAATACGATACTGGGTCGCTAACACATTGTGCTGCGTGTATGCGGCCTGTTCAAAACAGCGCACGCCATTGAGCATGTCACTTAGCTAGCATGGACACCGATGATTGCTAAAGTAGGTGCTCCAACAACGTTGTTGGGACGTCGGATGTGCATGTGGCACATCAACATACCTTGTTACTCAAGATGTGTTTGATATGCCACGCGCTCATCAGACATCTACTGACTGTCGACAATTGACAGGCATGCAATGCGACATGTGTCGAGCCGCACCCAGAACTACTGCTACATATCGCTCGGTGGCGTCTCAAGCTACACAATTAAGGAACACCGCCAGCCCTACGAAGCTCCGGAAAGAAATCTCTGCAAAAGCAGCGCAAAGTTCAAACACTCCAAACTCTGCCAACGCACAGGCTCACCTGTTGTTCTCTTCGCCATCCCATGCTGACTGCAGTCAAGCCAACTGGCTTGGTGTCAGCTGCCCATGGTGCATCCAGAAATATATGAACGTTGCATGCCTAGAATTGCAATGGCTGCCAGCCATACCCTCTTCATCTCCTCAGCCTTCCAGATTCTTTGTCTCCTCAGCCCTTATGCAGCCTAGTAATTGCGCCCCTTGCAGCGTCCCTCTGTGCTGCTGGGATCCAAGATTGGACTTGACACTGGAAACACATGCACGGAAGGACTGTTGCAAGGGTTGAAATGAATGATATTGATACCTCATGGACGTCGATCTCAATGCTTGAAATGCGAACTGCAGGGTGGCCGCCACACCACCGCAGGCAAAAAGTATGCCCACTTGCGTAAATCTGCATTGAAAACGAATGCCTTGGGCTGCCAGCAATTCAGCTTGTTGGCCTCGAACCGGGGGCACCAGGGCTGGAGACCCACGCGAAAGACCAAGATAACCAAGCCGAGCACTATCACACAGTGCTCGTTGCCTATTGCTACTGCGTTGTCCCAGCAAGGCGGGGGTGCTGGACTGAGCTCATGAAGTTTTGCAGCGAGGGCTTGCTGCCTTCAAAACTTCAAAGGGAAAGCACTATGCTGAATAGTGAATTCTCAACGCTGAACGGACGTTGAGGGTATCGGGGTGGTGGAAGCCAGGAATGTTGTACTTCCGCTTGAATCGAGATAGGCAAGGAAATATGAAGGAGACTCTCACTGCGCAAAAGCGCATCGTGGATGTACGTCTCATGCAAGACACTGCTCCCGCTTCAGAAGTGGGGAGTTTGCCTGGTGGCGGTCGCTGGTGCCCCAGGATGTCGGTGGAGAGTTTGCGCAGAACGCGTCATTCACACTGATGGTTTGCACGACACGATGTTGAAAGAGCGATCGGTAATTTTCAACCACTCAGTGTGGGAGATTCACAGCAATGAATCACGCCCATTGCCGATCGGCGCCCATCCGTGTCTGTATTGATATACTCATCGAATTGATGGTCGGCGCACAGGGCCTCTTATTTTTACTTCCTCTGTCCGGAATTAATTGTCCTCTATTTGAGAGACAAAATTCGTTACAAAGGACATCTTAAATCTACCAGAAAACATCAGAATCGGAAAGATTGGGTTGCAAAAACCTTAGCTACCAATTTTAAAGAAAAATATTTGGTCCCACCCCATGTGGATGGCCCCCCAAATTGGCCAAAAATCGTCCAAAAAGTGTGCATGCAGATTGCGCACCCGCTAGAGATCCGCACGTTTCTGGGTCACTCCTGTCCTTGGTGCGCTAAAGATAAGTCGTTATTATCTTTGCAGTGAAGGGTGGTGCCCCTTACATGGAGTAGCGCTTTCCAAACACGCGCGAGCATGTTTGGATCCCCATCGTGGAAAGCCATCATCGAAGTTTTGACGATTTCTGAAATCTCGGCCATCGTCAATCTTTGACGCACATACGTAAAGCAAGCGGACAAGGCTAGGGTCCAAGGTATTCAAGCTTGGGCTATGCGCAAGCTATTGATCCAAGGTTATGCAATAGACTTGCTTGGACAATCTGCCTCGATTGAGGCTTGAATCGTTGTCTTTGTAGGCAGCCTGGCCCACACCCCACAAATGCCACGATCTGCCAATTCTTGCATGCAATCCACAATCCGTCGCAACCCAACAAGTGTGTTTCCCTTTGAGAGGTATAGCTTTACCTATCTAGCTAGTCTTCTCAAGCTCAAACCCTTCAAGTGCCAAAAAATGGTCGATTTGCTATTCCTATCCAGGAGGGCCACTGCCTAATTGCCCCCTAATTACCCCCTAATTGTCCGCCGCTGAATGGAGTGATGGTCACCATCTTTATAAAGGTCTACGAGGAATTTGGGAGGCCTCCTGAAGTATCCCTCATGTGGAGTTGGAGGTCCAAAAGTCGTGGTTCAGAGATTTTGACCTGATGGGCATCTCTGATTTGGCCAATCGAGCTTGAATTGCAGCCACAAGACATGGCAACTTCCAAGATCAGGACTTTCAAGACACACTTTTCTGTTGCTCTTTCCTTTGCAAGCCCCTCCATGATCCTCTGTCCAAATAGAGTGGATAGTTTTGCCCGGGCGGCTTTGTAGCGCTGCCGCAAAGGTGTGCTCCTCAAAACAGCGAAAATGGCCATTCCAGCAGGAATGTTGAAAAACTGGTGGATTTTTGGCTGGATGACCCTTACTACAAAGTGCTGCCAAATCCGCAATACTCAACGGATTGACTTGAAATTTTGACTGCATACTTTCAAAACATAGGCATAGTTTTGAAAGAAATTTGAATGAGAAATAAAGTGCCTATGCTGGAGAAGTAAGGCACCAAAGTCATAGAGGACAATTAATTCCGGACGGAGGAATATATATGAGAGTGAGTGATCTGGATGTGCACCAGGGAGCCTGGCCACTGCTAGGGACGAAAGCTAGCAAGCAGTTCTGTGAGGAATGCCATCACTAGGAGGAAACTCTTGTTTTTGTGATCCCCACTGCGATGCCATTTGGACAAAAGGTGGGGCCGTCAAGGTGACTGCAGCGGTGTAAATGTAGTTGTAATGGCGTCAGTAAATGCCAAGTGGTATCAAGTTAGCATCGCAAAATGTCGTGGCTATCTGCGGTTGCTGCCACAACATTTGCCCATTGTGTGAGAGGAAAGCGCCAATTAGGCGTGTAGTTTTAAGTTTACGGCATCATGTTTACGTTTTACGTGCAAAAATGTGCGAATAGGGAAATGTTTATTGTCACAGCCAGTTTTATGCGTTTTTCAGAGTTCGTCGACTCACCCAGGTTACTTGATGATGCCCTAAGCAAAAATCAGTCCTCCGCCCTTCAGCAACTCCAACACATTTTCCACCTCGCCCTCAGCAAGGACAACGACGTCGTAGAACAAAAGGTCCCTTTATCCTCACTCCAGCATGTCCAAAAGCCATTACCCGGACTCCTCGAATTTATGTTACTTATTGTTTATATGCACATGGCCTATTTTACGCATTTTCACGCTTACTACACGCAATCGTGTATAGCCACTTTTACGTAAAAGTACACGTAAATACACGAGCATTTACACCGTCAGCAACAAGGCTGGCACCAACAGCACGTGGCAAAATCGCTAGAAAAAAAAGCGCCAAATAACACGTGTTCAAGCGTGTACAAAGCTTACGGGTTTGTGTTATTTTTGTGTTCTTAGCGTGCAGAACTTTGATGAAGTGTGTTTAATGTGTGTTTGCAAAAGCGCTATTTGGCCCTTTTTTCCCTAGTGAATGGCATTGTCAGAGTGCAGCCCACCAACGATCTTTTAATAGGCCACCGGAGTCCATTCCTGGGTGTTGCTTCAAGCAAGGTTTCTATGAGTGATGCGGCCATGTGCAATGGACCAAAGTCCAAAGGAATCTATGTTCTAAGCCAGCGTATCAGATTATGAATGGTCAGGACAATTTATTACCAGGTTATGAAGTGTGTGGTTATGATGACAGTACACTAAGGAACCGGTGTGGGTGCCATGACATGGATTCTTTCCGCACCGGTGGCCCGCGAGCTTACCACCGTACTTATGTGGTGAGTGCGGTGTAGTAATGATCCTTTCTCGCGCAAGCAAACTGCGCCCGCGACCCGACCCTGCGACCTCGGCCGACCTGGCCGGCGGAGCCCGCGAGCTTGCCTGTCCCCAAGCATACCACCACGAGCGCCGTGCCCAGCACGCGTAGTCCGACGATTCGGACCCGGCGGAGGCGGAGCATCGAGCGGCTAACCACCACGCGCATCAAAGGCCCCCTCGTGAAGGCGGGGGCCCGAAGGGAAACCGACAAATTTTGGTTTCGGAGCCTAGATTACGACGCGCCGAGTGCATGAAGACGGGCGCTGGGAGCGCAGCAACGCGGCCGAACTGAGCGGCTGGCGAGATTCGAGAAAGAAGGCCACATCTAAGGTCGATTGCGGCTCGAACCGGCTGAGCCGAGAGGACGATTTTCGGTGGGTCAGCGGCTGGATTTTTGCTGAATCAAAGTGCAGACCGGCGCGCAGAGTTGCGCCAAGGCTGGCGAAGTGGCAGTGAAGGCCGCTGAGTGTTGAATCGAACGCCATTCCGGGTTCCCACATTGGGCCCGTTTGAATCGGCAGAGGCTCGGTGGGAATTGACGGCGGAAAACGCGAGCCGACGCACGGATTGAACGTGCAGCACCGTGGCCGGGCCGAGCGGGACACGTTGAGTGGAAAGGAACGCAAGATTTGGCTCGATTGTGAACGGCGCCGGTGGAAAACTGGGGCGGAAGGTCGAATTTGGGCGTGCATCTTGGTGGCGAACGGCGGCAACGCGCGGCAGGGTCGCGATTGCCCGTGCGCAGCGATTGGAGACCGAGGGCCATGTCGCAGGAGGCCCAACTGGCCGACGCCATGGACACGGACAATGGGGAGAGCGTGTCCGGGCCGTCGCGCCGCACGGAGGCGGCAGAGTTGCGAGGGGCCTAGAGCGGCCGCAGCACCACACCGGGTCACGTGAGGTTGAGTCAGCATCGGCCAAATCAGGCTGATTTAGGCGCGGAAAGTGTGGTTGCGAACTACAGCGGAAAAGACTCAAAAATTCCGCTGTCACGTGATGTCGAGCGGGGCGCTGCGGCGCATGCTGTCGCTGACGCAGCACCCAGTGACACCAGACGCATTGTCACAACACCGTGCAGTACTGCAATTCGCAGGGTGGCGACAGTGGGTGCGACTACACCACCTGGGACCGGATTTTCTCGTGTTTCTTGACTTTGGCGGACAAGGGAAACTACAACCAAGAGGAAATCAAGTCGAGAGAGGCGTTCCCCATCAAGGGAATTGGCCAGGACAGCGGCGACCATGCAATCCGCCATTAAGGGAGTGGAAAAACAAGTTCAAGAATTATCAATTGCCAAGTCCCAGGATGTGCAACAGGTCCGGGAGGCAACCCAGCGATCATTGAATGACTTGCAGTCAGTCGTGAACGCCGCTAGCACCCATCAACAAGTTCTGGAGCAGAACATGGAGGCGTTGAGAGTGAATCAACACCAAAAAGCTGCATCAGTTTCGAGTCTGCGACAGGCGGTCGGTCAGACGCGCTTTGAAGCCACTGCAATGAATGTGGCTCAAGGATTGGCGATCAAGACGGACCAGGTTGGAATGGCGCAAGCCATGGAGGAGCGTCTGAACAGACAGCAGAGTGACCTGTCCGCAACAGTTAACCAGCTGAGATCTGAGCTGGAAACACTGAAAACGGACACTCAGGTCAAAGATCTTTGATCTAGATGCACAGATAGAGGGATTACAGGCATCATTGGAGGAGAGCCAAACAGCCATGGTGGAGCTACAAAGCTACATTAAGGCCGTTGAGGTAGCAGCCTTCCCTGACGACATGCCTTAGACACTGACAACATAGTGCACATATCCGACATTGCAGCACCCGCGACCAATGAACTGGGGTTGCCAATTCTGCCTCCAATGAAGGCAGAATATCGCATGGATGTGGCAACACCCCCATTTGTGGACTGCACAAAGTCTATGACGCCTGCCATTCCGGTATCGACACCAGAACTACCGCAGCAGCCTTTCATTCCTCCCAAAGGTCAAGCTGAGGGAACCAATCCCCTTCAAAGGAGAGCTGAATGAGGGCGTTACTGCTTGGTTCTCAATGGTGAGAGATTATGTCCATTTGACAGGAATCAGCGAGGCCCAAAGCGTCGCCTATACGGTGACGTTGCTGCAGGGGACAGCTAGGATTTGGTGGGACAATTATCTGCGTTCTACAGGAGGATGAAGACCTGTGACTCTGCTAGAGCTGGAAGGCTTGCTCACCAACCGTTTTCAGTCCCCTCTGCATGAGAGGAATGCCAGGGTCAAACTCTGGAATTTGACCCAGGGGCATGGTGAGACAGTACACTCCTTTGCTTTGAGATTTCAGAATTTGCTCATGCGACTTCAGACATACGACCCCACTGACATACTCGAGCGATTTGTTCATGCTCTTCGCCCAGAGTTGAGGATGCCAGTGGCTCAAAAGGAGACACAATCTTTGGACGTGGCGATCCGTTTCGCTGAGCATTTGGAGCTGTTGACAACATCCTATGGTATTGACAAGGGTGCTAAATCGCAACAGCCACAGCAGGCTGGTCGTGGTAGAGGAGGTCAGCACAGAGGTGCAGGTGGTCGACCGAGTGGACGTAGAGGACGTGGAGGACGAGGTCGAGGAATTATTGGACGAGGTGGATAGCAAAGCATGACCAGGACCTTTGTTACAGTGTGTCCTCACTGCCAGGGCACCAATCATCACCCAGATAATTGTCGCTGGAGGAATCAGCGGAATGCGGGCCAGCAACCTAGTCGAGGTAGAGGACGTGGCCATGGAGGTAGAGGCAAAGGAAGAGAGGGTGTCGCAATGGCCATACCATTGGAGCCAAATCTCCAAGATGGACAGCCGCAGCATGCTACATCTAGAGACCAGCCAGCGCCCTCTCAAGGAAACGTGTAGAGCCCCATCTCGGGCTCCACGTGATGAGGGCTGGGCGACTCCCGATTTGCAGGGCTATAAGCAGATCAAAAAGTGGAGAAAAGTCTAAAGCAAAACAAAAAGAGGAATCTGATCAAAACAAGAGTCGTACGTAGAGACGACGAGAGCGACGACGACTACAAAAGGCCAGGCAGATAGCTGAGGCCACCTCATGCGCAGAGGAAATAGGACGAATAGCCAGGGGACATCCGTCCAAGCGGTGCCACCAATCAAACAGACAAAATCAACGTCGACGTCAGGTGGCGGCACGCAGGAGGTCAGAGGAATGCCGGCAAGCGGTCGAGCGACTAGCAGCGCAGGTGAGCCATGGTAGCGGAACCGTGCCAGCTCAGATCGCACCCACCGTTGTACAGGACTGGCGCAACATTGCTACCCTGTGCAAAGTGGGTCGTGAAAATTGATCCAATGAAAGACGTGCCGGACAGAAACGCGTGGGTTGCTGTGCAGCAAGATGCTGCCCCACGTGACTTTACCAACAGTAGGACAATCGACGACAGGATTTTGTTGATAGTAAACAGTCGAATTTTTGGCAAGGATACACGGGCTTTGGTGGATAGTGGTGCATCAAGAAGTTTTATCAGCCCGAGTGCAGTAATCAGAGTTGGTCTTCACTGTGTGCATGACGAGTGTCTACTTGAGTTAGCCGATGGGAAAAAGATATTGTCCCAAGGCAAGGTACCGCATACCACAGTCTGTGTAGGGTCCTCGGTGGCGAAGCTGGACTTGACTGTCACCCCGATTCTGCAGGACATTGACGTGATTTTAGGGGTGAGCTGGCTCAGCACAGTCAATCCACTTATTGTCTGGACGGTCCCACGACTGATTTTGCCTGATAGTGTGGGTACCTCGAGCGTGGTTGGACGATGGATTGACCCAGGTCAGACTACCGGCCAAGTTAAGGTATTATGTGTGTGACGTGGCTACTTGGGGTCAGGCAGTTATTGAGGTTTTCTGGAGTGGTAATTACGTAATTGGCCAAATCGACCTTCTAGGAGTGTAGTTTAGAGCTTCCTGGTTCCAACGCGCTTTTAAACGCCCAAATCCGTTAAGAATTGACGAAGATATGGCCTCCTGAAGTCGTAGTACTTAGGGCCAGGGGGTCGGGTGTTAGACGCTTGGAATTAGAGGACAATGGGTCGATCGTAGTGAACGGTGGATGGCAGGTGACGATGTGCCCGGACGCTAATTTGTTCTCTTGTTGTCATGATGTGACCGCGCGATGGACCCGGCTGACCGGCATCACAAGATGTAATAAGGGCGCCAAGCAGACAAAGGCACCGTTGTAACACTCCTGCCCACTCTTCGCTCTCCCAAGCGAGCCAGCCCCACTGCCTCGGCTGCAGACGCCACCACTGCCACACAGCAGCTCCCCGGGATCGATCCTCACGAGATTAGCCCGTGCGACCAAGGAAACGACTGCCCCGGATACGCCCACCATCCGAGGTGGAGAGCGCCGGCTGACCTCCAACAGCCGAGCCGCAGGGCAGGGCGACCCCCACGACTCCGGAAACCAGCGGCTGCCGACGGGGCCGCAACAATGTGAGTTTTTCCTCCCACTCCCCCCACTCCATCCTCCCCAAGTTTCCTTATTGTCTACGCCCTCTTTCTGGACCTACTCTCCATCTTCCCTTGTCTGAAGGCATCGGTCTCAACGGGGGAGTGATCAACCCAAGACTGGTACAAAAAAGATGCAATCAGTGGTGAGAAAGACTAAGACCAGGACTACAATTAATTCAGTGACCAGGGTCTGAGGTCAGCCAATCTTGAAGACGCAATCCAAAGCGTCCAGATGCAGACAGTTCATTACAGGAAGGAAAATCAACAAGCTGGCGAGGCATGGGACACCAATTTTCCTGGCATTAGTTCGGGGAGTAGATCGGACCACACCTACACTAGGAGCAGTGCATGGTGGGTCAACACAAACCCACAAGTAGAAGTTGCAGTCAGCAGGCCCCAAGAAGGATTTTGTGACAGTTCAGCAGTGGAAGGAACAAACTATGGAGACGATTAGCGCAGAGCACTGGCAGCAGCTACAAGCAATTCTTGATGAATTTGAGGATGTATTTCCGGAAAAGCTGCCTGCCGGGCATCCACCCAAACATGCAGTGGAGTTTGATATTCGTGTCTCGGAAGATGCAGAGCCATCGAATCGCCCGCCATATCATCTTGGACCGAAAGAACAGGATGAGCTGGAGGAGCAATTACGAGATTTGCTACAGCAGGGATTTATCCGACCTTCGGTGAGTCCCTATGGCGCGCCCATCTTGTTTGTACCCAAAAAGGACGGACGTTGGTATCTTTGTATTGATTACCGGGCACTGAATAAACAAACAATAAAGGACCATTTTCCGCTGCCTTGGATTGACGAGCTATTGGATCGATTGGGGAATGCTCGAGTATTTACTGCATTGGATTTAGCTAGTGGGTATTACCAGATTGGAGTGAAGGAAGGAGCAATTGAGAAGACAACATTTTGCACCAACCGTGGACACTTTGAATTTGTGGTCATGCCGTTTGGAATGACGAATGCACCAGCGACATTCCAACGGTTAATGAATAAAATATTCAGGAATGAACTGAATTCTTTCATTCTGGTGTATCTTGATGATATACTGATCTTCTCGAGAATGATAGAAGAACATTGGCAGCACTTGCAAGTTGCCTTGCAGCGATTGAGAGAGGCCAAGTTGTTTGGGAGGTTGCATAAATGTGAGTTCCTCAAAGACAGGGTGGAGTATCTGGGATTCACTATCTCTACCCAGGGAATGCAGCCGTCTCAAGAGAAAATCAAAGCAATAGTGGAATGGCCTACACCGCGAGGAGTTCGGGACGTTAGATCGTTTTTGGGGTTAGCCAATTTCTATAGGCGATTTGTTAGAGGGTTTTTGACTATTGCATACCCTCTGACAGACTTGACTAAGGAAAAGAAGCCGTGGTACTGGGGAGAGGATGAGGAACGCAGTTTTGCGCAACTCAAGGTGGCTTTGACGACAGCACCAATCCTCATATTCCCGGATTTTGATAAGACATTTGTATTGACCACGGATGCCAGTTTGGTTGCCGTAGGTGGAATTTTGCAGTAGGATCATGGAAAGGGTCTCCAACCGATTGCGTATGCATCAAAGAAATTGAACTTGGCGGAGATCCAATACTCGGCATATGAAAGGGAATTATTGGGTATCATATGAGCAGTGGGACAGTGGCGTCATTTTCTACAAGGGCGTAGGTTCATTATTCAGACTGACCATAATTCCCTGCAACATCTGCCCAATCAACCCAGTGTCCACCGTCGTATTTGGAAGTGGGTTGGCGTTCTGCAGAGTTATGATGTTGATATCAAGCATATTCCAGGCCAGAAAAACCCAGCAGACGCCCTTAGGCGATAGAGGTGGATGGATGATCAAAAGCTGAGTAGCGCTGCAAAGGAGGAGGACAACAATCTGGCCAGAATCTTATAGTTAGGTGAGGACACCTCAGATCAGGACATCCAAGCTACATTACATCAGTTGTTTGTTAAGAGGAAGGAAATCAGTTCATCTGCAGTATTGTCATCAGTGGAGAGCAGTAATAATGGAACTCCTGCACTGTTGGCACGATGTTTGGTCACCAGGACCACTCTGGACATTGAGTGTCGACTCCGAGACAGGATGATGGAATTGTTGGAACAAGAAAGTCCATACTCGGAGATTTTACAGAAAATCGACGAAGCACCGCTCACTAATCCAGAAGTGAGCCGAGGTCAGGAAAAGTATAGGGTGAAGCACCACTCATTAGTTATCCATCGCAACGACTTCAGTGACGAAGACCAGTATTGGAAAATTGTGGTACCAGACCACCATGAGGTCAAGAAGTTGCTACTCCAGGAACTCCATGATGTTCCCTATGCTGGACACCCAGGTTATTTGAGGACATTACACACTGCCAAGAGAGGTTTGTATTAGAGAGGAATGGCAGGTGATATCAGAGAGCATGTCCTATCGTGCCCAGTTTGTTAGTTGGAGAAGTCTGAATATCAACGTCCACGTGGCGAGTTGCAGCCATTGAGAATACCTGAGCAAAAGTGGACAGAGGTGACTTTGGACTTTATTACCAAGTTGCCTACGACTCAATGTGGTAACGATGCTGTGCTTACAGTGGTCAACAGGGCCACAAAGATGGTACATTTTGTACCCTGCAAAGAAGAAATTTCAATATCTGAAACTGCATTTTTGTATTGGCAACATATGGGAAAACTTCATGGATTGCCCAAGGCACTGTACTCTGATCGTGATCGCAGATTTACTAGTGCCTTTTGGCGAAGTCTTTGGAAATTGATTGGTTCTGACTTGAGATTCAGCAGTGCCTACCACCCACAGACTCAAGGGTTGGTAGAAAGAATGAACGCAATTTTTGAACAAACACTGCATTGCACTATGCATGAATTGGGAGAGCCTCGTGATTGGGATTCATTGGTACCCATTGTTGAATTTAGTGTGAACAACCAGCCAAATAGGAGCACGGGGTACACGCCTTTCTCTCTGAATTATGGATATCACCTAGTGACTCCAAATGAGCTGATCAGAGGGACTGACAATTCTCCTGTTGAGACAGTAACTAGCTTCGCTCAGCGCTTACATCGGACTTTTACCAAGGTGCAGAACAATCTCCACTGGGCGAACGAGCAACACAAGAAATATTATGATCGTCGTCATCGCCCTGAGACCTACACAGTGGATCAGCTTGTTCTACTATCCACTACGAACCTTCGGATGCGTGGAACACCGGCAAAGCTGCGGAGACGCTTTGTGGGGCCCTTCCATGTCATCGAACGGATTGGTACCCAATCCTACCGACTGCAGCTTCCCGATGACTGGCGTATCCACAATGTGTTTCATGTGAGCCTACTCAAGGCATGGTATGACAGTGATTGGGATCAGCATGAGCAGGCTCCTGTTCCGGAAATTGAAATGGCGGATGACGAGTACGAAGTAGAAAAGTTGCTCCGGTGGCAATATATTCGGGTAGGAAATAGGAGGACTCGTGAGTTTCTTATCTTGTGGCTTGGCTGGCCGATTGAGGACGCTACTTGGGTACCGGAGACGGAAATTAAACCTCCCGAGGATATTCCGATAATGATTGAGAGGGACCAACCAATAGAGGACACGGGTGGATTGAGTGGTGGTTCATGATTTGATTTTCGGGACGAAAATACTTAGAAGAGGAGTGATTATCAGATTATGAACGGTCAGGACAATTTATTTCCAGGTTATGAAGTGTATGGGTACGATGACAGTACACTAAGGAACCGGTGTGGGTGCCATGACACGGATTCTTTCCGCACCGGTGGCCCGCGAGCTTGCCACCGTACTTATGTGGTGAGTGCGGTGTAGTAATGATCCTTTCTCTCGCAAGCAAACTGCGCCTGCGACCCGACCCCGTGACCTCGGCCGACCTGGCCGGCGGAGCCCGCGAGCTCGCCTGTCCCCAAGCATACCGCCACGAGCGCCGTGCCCAGCACGCGTAGTCCGACGATTCGGACCCGGCGGAGGCGGAGCATCGAGTGGCTAACCACCATGCGCATCGAAGGCCCCTCGCGATGGCGGGGGCCCAAAGGGAAGCGACACAGCGGAATGAGAAGTTTCGAAATAATGCTTTTTTTCGCCGTAGCGTTGGCATAGCTCAAATATAGGGCAGCACAATGCCCAACATTTTCATGTGTTTTGGGTCCCACAGTGGACCTAATAATTGGGCATGATTCACTATCCATTGGGGATGAGGGGTGCCAACGAACTCTCAACCTCAGGATGGATATCAATCGACTGACGCCTTGTCCCAGCTCTAATGCCATCAAATAACTATGTTTCAAGATAGTGAGATTCTCTCTTCTGAAGAGAGACAATCCACTTCGACAATCACCGCGCAGTTGCATTGGGCCCACGAACCAATTTGAGGGACGTGTTTGGAGACCTGATGTGTACATCGCCTTGTTTGTTTTAAACTGCTGCACGACCAGAGCGACTGCTGTGCTGGAAATGAACATTGCCAAACGCCCACCCCTAAAGGTATGACCACGGGAGGGCATTCTCACAATCTGCCCATGATAGTGGTCTCTGAAAATCTGCGACAGCAAACCCATCCAGCTCGCCGCCGCAGAGCATGTCATGATGGTCGCCTTTGCATGTTCCAATAAGCCCGAGTATCAAGAGGGGATGACAGCTGTGTGGCGGGAATTAAATTTGTGCTTGACGCACTAATAATTAGCGTCTTAATGGATTATCAGGCGTCACTACTTAGGCCGCTTCAATGAAGGATGGCAGGGTCGAGGGCTGACAACCCCGGGGGGAAGGGGGCAAGCCTGAGTACACGGCAACAAATTACAGCATAATTCCGCAGAATCGGGGAACACCATGACACATAGGGCCCCTCCAACTGGGGAACGTGGAGACCGTTCTGCGGCCCCCACCGTTCCTTGGATTATGGCACTCAGGCCTTGGGGCCCGCGCAATTTTGTGCGTGCAGCGAGCCCAATGCCACGATGGACGTCGGCGCCGACTCACCCCCCGCCAGCCTCTTAGGCGTGGGGGCACGTGGGCCGTGCGCCGCTCTTGCCCTCCACGCACGCGTCTTCAGCTCAAACCCCCGACCAGCCCGCCAGGCCCCGTGACCCTCCAAGCACAGCGAGTGGGAGCCCCCTTTCCCGGCGCCCCCCACCGCCCATCAACCTACCCGGGACCCCAGTTGGCAGCAGCAATAACGGACCAGGCAGCACCTGCGGTGCGCGCGATAGTGCGCGAGGGCTAGGGGGAGGCAGCGACAAGGAAAACGACCTGATGGCGGTGGGCGGTCACAATGGCGATGGGATGAGGGGCAAGCTCCGCACGCCCGAGGAGCTGGACACCGTGGAGCAGGCAGTGGTGGCTGGCCATGAGAACCGGGGCCCTAGGAGGCACAAGGACTCGTACTTCAAGGAGTGGAGAAGGTGGTGCGACGAGATGGAGGTGGACGAGGTGCCAGACGTCAACAAGCTGCGAGGTTACTTGATCGACAAGTGGACGGGGGAGGGCGTGAAGAAATGGGTGGGTTGGGGCGAGTTGGGGATTCGAGTGGGTTGAGTTGAACCACAGACCGATCAAGCTGTGTTGGCGCCAGGAAGTGGGGGCGCATTTAGTAGGTAGGCGGGTGTGTTGCATTTGTGTTGCGCATACCCAAACGCCCCAAGGTAATCGCCAAGGCGTGCGCCAGCACTCGGTGGGGAGGTGCGGGCACAATTGAGGCAGGTCACCCGCCTGACCCGTTCCGGGTAATAGAGGCGATGGAGGCGCTTGGGCCGGTGCCAGTCGGCCAGCTGGAAATTAGGATCGCGGAGTGTCTCTTGGGTTCCAGCCCCCTGAACACACGGTCCTGCGCTGATCGCATTGACCAAATTACTGCCAAATCAACCTGGGAGCGTACTTTCGAATCAGTACTCGTGCGGTCTTGCTGGCCTTGCTGGCTGGAGGTGGCACTCTGTTCGCGATTGTGCTGGGGCAATGGGGCTGAACCCGGCAGCACGGGGGATGCTGCGCTGGAGCATGTGACCTCGCACGCCGCTGTTCCGTCAGAGGCCCCCAGTGATGGCCCTTTCGAACGACGACGGCTGCAGCTCACAAGTGGGTGGTCGCGCATAACTTGCCAATCCGTGGTGTTTCAGTGCCGCAGCGGGCGTTTGGCCACGGCTGGATGTTCTGTGGATGGGAGTGCCTGAGGGCGGCAGCGCAGTTTTGAGCTGTTGGCGAGATGCGTTTGTGATTGGTTGGCTGATTGGAAGTCTTGTTGACTTGCCAACGACGCCGAGGTTGGTCCTCAACCAACTTCGGTGCTGGGCGCATAACCTTGCGCGTGTCTATGCCAAGGATGCTGCTGATTTTTGGCGCTGATCGCCGCGCTACTTGCTGAGAAAGGCTAGATGAGCCGTCGACGCGTTGTCCGTTGCTTGTCCGTTGAGACACGGCCCCTCTGGGAGCAGGGGCTTGCCTTGTCAAGCAATCTGACGGCGCTGCGGTATGAGCACATGTTTCACAGCGATGCGACTGATGCCAAGAATGAATGGCACAACAGCCTTTCCCAGTGCTCAGCATTCCAGCAGTTGTCACTGCCGTTGCGCCATTGCTGGCACAGTCTATGCGCTGGACGGGAGGCGATCTGTAGGGAGAGGAGAAGGATGTCATGCGGTTGGCATCACCTCAGAAAAGTGCTTGAGTGGCGGTGTCGCCTGAGAAAAGTGTTTCGTGTGGTCATCCAGTTGTTAAAACCTGGAGGGGCAGTGACTCTGAGAACTGGTCATAATATACGGGTATATGTTATGCGTACTGTACACACGTTATGTGTACTGTACCCATGTTATGTGTACTCTGTGTGCCATGTGCGCACGTGCGAGTAGGCACATGTTTGTCTGGACAAGGGTTACGCTTAGACAGCTTTGGCAATCGAAATCTGTGTAGAGGTCTGTGGCATCGGCGCCTGCCTCCCACGCCCAAACAAAGGCAACACCTGACGCCAGCACAGGAAACAACACCCAACGCACATTACCTTGACTGCTGCCCAGCAACATTCTGGGCAAATATTATTTGCATGCCAACACGCCTACAGCTGACCAAATGAAAGCATCCTCATAATCCTGCAGTAACACAGCCAAGGAAAAGATGTGAAGACCGGGGAGCCAATGAGAAACCTGCTCTGCCTTGAGCCTGTCACACACAAACCAAGTAATCCCACACTGCTGACATTCGAGCTCCTTCATAACTCCAAACCAACATGCACACAGGAAAGCAGGCTTTGAAGGTTTTTCAAGCCCTCACATGCACAGTGACTCTTGGAACAGGTCAGGGACCGAATCCAACACAGGTGACCTGAACCCAGAACGCAGTACAATGGCTGGCTGTGTCTTTCCTTTAGAAGCTGTTGAGATCCAAGCCGAACTATTATCCAGAATGGCGTGCAGGATGGTTGCAGACAAACAATGGTAATGATAGGGAGCAGGTTCATCGAATGCAACTATAGCTGTCCTCCAAAGGCAAAAACCATCTTGTCTGCTTTGTGGCGCTGCTGTTGAAACTGGTCCAGGACATTATAGTCATCTCCTCATGACTTGTTAACTCAGCTATGTGGTTGGCTAGAACTCAAGTGGTGTCCTGAACTTGAGTCTGTGCCACAAATACAGCTTAAGCTTCCTTGTATGCTTTTCTAGCTATCATAATTGTCTGGTATTGTGGACAGGTAACCCCCACCCCACCCCCCAAAAAAAAAGAAAAAAGAAAAGCGAGGCAAGGTTATGGATGCAAGCACTGGGTCACACATACTGTCATTGTTTGGGCCCTTTGTACAAGAAAATAGCAGAGAAAACCTGAAGCTTTCAGATAAACAATGTGCAAAACTGGTAGGAATCAATGAAAATGCACAGCATAAGTAACAGCAGCACTAAGAAAGAGTTGACAAGTCATCAACTTCAGAACATTGGAAACTCCATTTGCCATTTGCAGCATCAACAAAAAGTCCCTGTCAAGCATCCCGGACTAGCCTGCAGCTGATCAATGCTGGGACAGACTCGTTCCCAGCTGTTCTTTGTTGGTGCAAGCTGTGCGGGGTGCCATCAGCCGCCAGCCAGCAAGCCTTCAAGCAACGATCATGGAAAGGCCACAGGCCAGTACTTTAGGATGGATAAAAATACTGGGTTATACTGGGATACTGTGCTGGTTGACAACCCCAGAGAATGAGGATACCAATGGGGGTGGGATACTAATGCCGGGTAGCTATGGCATCTTGAAGGTTTTGGGGCGCGTGAAGCCGAAGCAGATGTATCGTGAGCTTGCTGACGACACAAATTTCCATGCCGCAGGGTTGGGCACATCTGCAGTTCGATCTGTTGGACAGAATTGACGAAATCTTCAAGGGAGGGAAGTGGGAGGCGCAACCCCAACAGGAAGGAGAGGGTGGCACCACCACATCCTGGTTTCCAAGAGTTGCCCATTTGGTAAACGGTCACTGGTCCAAGTGGGCGTCAGGAGGCGTCAGGCAGCTGCGTCCTCCTGAGCATGTGACCCTGCAGGACGTACTGGTGGTTGTAGACAAGCGCTTTATGAATGTGAAGGAGTTGGTGCTCTCGAATTGCTCGGGGGTGGATGACGCAGCGCTCACCATGCTGGGAGCAAATTCGACGATTTGCACTGTCGACCTGACGCGATGTCACGAGTTCACAGCCAGGGGCATACAAGCCCTGGCAGCATCAGGCACACTGCGGGGACTCAATATTAGTACGTACGGGCTGGCGGGCGGCGAAACGCTGAGGTCCTTGGCCAATTGCTTGTCCCTGCAGCACCTTGACATGAGTTTCATAACGGATGAAAAGTTGAAGTTGCTTGCAAATCTGACAGGTCTGCGATCCTTGAAAATACACAGTTGTGCGGATGTGACTGATGCGGGAATGACCTCGCTGGCATGCATGGTGGGGCTGCGGCACCTGCACCTGCGTGTCTGTCCGAGTATTTTTGCTGGCAAGGAGCAGAGGGTGGCACAGCATCTGACTATGCTTCGTCGGCTGGACTTGATTTGGTGTGGGATAACGGACAAGGGGATGAGGGCACTGGGGTGCCTGACAGGCCTCCAGCATCTGAACTTGAGTTGGTGCAGGAGACTCACAGATGAGGGGATGAAATCACTGGCAGGTCTGTCTGCACTTCAGTCACTAATCTTGAGGAGCTGCAAGGGGATTGGGGACAATGGGGTGAGGTCAATAGCGCATCTGACAACTCTGCAGTGCCTCAACTTGGGCTGGTGTGATGGCCTGACGGACAAAGGGGTGGGAGCGTTGACAGGCCTGACAGCGCTCGAACGCCTTGACTTGTATGGCTGCAAGGGAATCGCAAACGAGGCGATGAAGTCAGTGGCAGGTTTAAAGGAACTGCATCACCTGGACTTAGGCTGGTGTGGAGGTGTCACAGATGAAGGGTTGGTGTCACTGGAGGGCGTGACATCGCTGCATCATCTGTGCTTGAAGGAATGTCGGGGCATCACAGACAAGGGGATGAAATCTTTGGCAAAACTGAAGGGGCTGCACCATCTTGACCTGAGCGAGTGCCAAGGGATTACGGATGTGGGAATTCAAGCTCTCGTAAGCCTGACTGGGCTGTGTGCTCTTGACCTGAACGACTGCCAGGGAATCACAAATCAAGCTATAAAGTCGCTGGCCATCCTGACAGCTTTGCGTCATCTCAATTTGCGTTGGTGCCAGGGGGTGACGATTGAGGCCACGAAACCATTGGCAGATCTGACACATCTGATCAGCCATTTTGTAGAGTCTTCACTACCTTACTGAGAGATCACGCGAGAAATGCCACAGTATGAGCATTAAAATCTGATACAGTCTTCAATGTGTGGGAGTTATTGTGGATGGTGCATCCAGTTGTCCCACAGTACCGGGCCCATGTGATGGTGCCACACCTTCACCACGATAATTGACTCGCTTTCGGCCTTGTCATGTCTGGAGATCAATACTTGGGAAGGTACGCACTAACGGGGGCAAGCACTAATCGGAGCGCGCATGTGTGTGGTTTAGTTGTCAGTGGATTGATTGATCATAAGTTGGCCGACCATGGCTTTTAGAGAAAGTATGACTGGCACCGTTCCCTTGGCAAGGCACATGCGAAGCGGGCACAAGCATGTAACTGCACGCAGGGCCATGCAGTCGCATGTCAGCATGAAAAGGCAATCCTCATTGTGAATCACAACCTGAGATTCAACAGCTCATATGTGCTGGGGAGTTGAGGACAGTGAAGCAGCACTCAGCAGGTGTAACGCACTGATATGCTCCACTGCTGGGCTCACGCTGGCATGGCAACAGGTTCTATGATGAGTTTCTGACCTTCCTCTATGAACCAATCGTGCACGGTGTGGTGATGCAGCAAACCCACAGCAGATTTGAGGGCAGGGACGTCCGAGACTGTTCAGTTGCTGATGCAACGAGGTATGAAATGGTTTTCCAACATATTACCAATACACACAAAACCAACATGCTTCAGGTCTTATCGCGTGCTGGAGGATGACAATCCGGCATCACAATGACTCTCCTTCAGTCACTTCGACCAATCTATGGTGAGGCGCAGCATTAGACAACAAACGAGCATTGTTGTATTTGATAGTAAGGTACATGCTGCAACACATCAATTTCAGAGAGCCAGGTTCTGTCATGCGCCATTCATGGCAGCACTGCTGCTGGCACATGGAGTCGCCTGGCTCCAGATCTTGTGGCAAAGAAAACACAACCACAAACAGATCCCAAACTCTAATTACTCACAATTATGAAGTTCGTGTCTGTCCGGGGTGTGCGATCAAACCAGAGTACATGTCCCTGCATCGACGTCACGCCCTTGGGAAGTATGCGAGAACTCAAGGGAGCCCATATCCCCAGGAGCCCATGGTCGACCAGTACGATGTCAATCACAAAACTTCCAATTTGCGGATTCAGGAAAGACGGCTCCAAAAGCGGAATGGATAGTGTACTTTTCTACGCCAACAGTGGAAAAGATGTGGACTCAATAACGGTATGTGTGGGGTTGCTCAAGATTGGACAGGGAGTTGAACAAGACGGCAACAAGGGAGGTGGATCTGAGGAAAGGGGGGGCTACATTTCAGTGGAATATTTGCTATGGGCGTGGCCATTTGCTTGGTGCGGTTTACAGGTTCAGGATGCCTACAGCGACACTATCATGCTTTCACTATTTTTGTGTTCTGCACTTAACGCTGCTTTCATGCCCTTTCGCATCATCTATCACAGCGCGGACAAGAGCAAAACCCCAATTCCTCCACCCAAAAGGGTGCCCATTGTGCGGCATGTTCTCCTTCTCGGCGCAAAGGCTGCCGATGCTGGGAAGGGGAAGCCTTGAAACAAGCCTGAGAAGCAGCTCCGGAAGGAGTTGTAGAAGAAGCTTTCGAAGAAGAGTTAGAAGTAGGTTCAGAAGAAGCTTTAGAGCATCTTTGTCGGTGGGTGCTACTCTCCCGGCGGTGCTATCCGGCTATCCGAACAGCGCCGCATGTCAAAAAAACGTCATTAAGAAAAAGCCTCAGGGCCTCAGGGACCTTGCGGGATTCTCGCGGCACGTTTGCCCGAATTCTCCGAGCGCCATTTGCCCCCTGCACCAGCAACACAGCCCCCCTTGCGCATCCTCCAACCCCAATGAGTCTCTCCAAGCACACTGACGACGACTGTCGCACGCAGACCGACGCCGACTCGGAAGACACCCACACCGCCAGCGGCGCCACGCGGCCCGCCAGCCCCCCATCCGTCGACGGCCCCTCCGAAGAGACCCAGTCCGATGATTTCATCCAAACGGCCACGGACACGGAATCGGATGCCCGCAGCGGCGGGGACAGCTCGGGGGAATCGGGAAGCGGGGGATCGGAGGGCAGCCTGCCAGGCGGCATGGGAAGGAGGCTGACGGCGAGGCAGCTGGCGCGGCAGGAGCGTCTGGAGCAGGGCGTGCAGCAGACCAAGTGGAGCGACCTGGACCTGCCGCCGGAGCTGGACTACAGCACCAAGGCGAAGCCCAAGTGCGGGGGATTGGGGACTGATTGGTGTTGGAAGACGGTTCAGTGAGGGGGCCAGTGATGCTTTCGTTCATCCGGGGGATGGATGCACTCTGGGGCATGATTGCAGATGCTGCAGACACGCATACAGCAAATGGCCGCCTGAATGGTTTGGAAAGTGTCCTCCTTATTCTACCTGGTGGTGTCGGCGGTATGAGAATGCTTTGAGCGATGAAGGGAATGCGTCGTTATGTGCCCTGCTCCCTCCTCAGCAGAGATTCCCATGGGGTTTCTTTTTGTCAGCGATGGTATGTGGATTTGTTGGAACAGGAAAACGTTTCAATGGAGAACAGTCTCCCAACGAACATACAAGAACTGCCTCCGCTTGACAAAATTGATGGTGGTGCTGTACTCAACCGCGCTAACCGCTTGTGCCTCCTAGGAAGGCCATGGTGCCCTTATCCGGTGCAGGAGTGTTCGTGGATCGGAATCCATTCACCGGCGCTTACCAAGGCGTCACAAAGCAGCTTTCTTGCACCTGCAAGCCGATATGAAACATATTCCATCCACGGAATTTGTTGAAGAATGTTTGTTCAATTCACCCAGAAAAGATTGCGGCAGGGTAGCATGCGGTTAGATATGCCACTCTGGTCATAGTCTGCCCAAGAATTGTGGATTGAAAGTGCCGCATTGGGGGATTCGTGCGATGGAATTCTTGTGCTTAGATTTGGCACATCACAAGCAATGCCTTTGAACCAAGATCAATGTGTATTGGTGCAATTTGCTGCCAAGTATATTATCCCTGCGAATCGACATCTTCACAGGTCTGAAAGAGGGAAACACGTTCATGCAGACCTCCCTTTTCCGTAACAGGAGATACGTGCATGGCTTTGGTTTGTGTGGTGACAATGAGGCTATTTTCTCCAACCTCACCATTGACATGCACTGGCGGATCAGGCACAGCAGTGGGGCGGCTAACTCTTGTGTTGTATTGGCACCATGTTGAGAAAAGAATCCAGGCTTCCACTAGGTGGCGAGAACCCAGCGCTTGGTTGGAATTGAGGCATACAGGGCTCCGAAACACCAGACCAACGCCACAGGGGCCAAAGGGGCTGGGTGTACTCAGGAGACAGTCCAGTTCAAAGCTCCTGCATGTGTCCCTCTGGCTCCAAGTCGTGCAATCCTGTCTGCTTCTCACCCCAATGTGCATGGTGAATTTCCCGCATCTCACCTGTGCGGCCCTTGTTGAACACACACTGCTGTTGGTAATCTGCTTCTGTCACCCGCCATCGCCAAATGCATTGCTACGAGTTTGCCGCATCACGGCGTGCCAAGAACTGAGCGATTCCAGCCTTTGTTACCGACAGGACCGAGTTGAGCGAGGAACAGCAGCTCAAGCGGTCGAAGGAGGCAGAGCGCCGCCGTCTCCAAATGCAGAAGCAGAGAAAGGAGAACGAGGAGAGCACAAAGGCCAGGATCAGGGCGGCCATGAGCGCCCGGTTCAGGGACGCCATCAGCAAGGCCGAGCAGGAGGAGAGCAGGAGTGGCCCCGACGCTGGACGCCCTCTTGAAGATGGGATGGTGAAAATTCGGATGCGCCTCCGGGAGACCCAAGTGATCCTGCCCGAGGGGGCAGAGCTCCCAGCCGGGCTGCAGCCGAAGAGGTTTTGTGGGTACCCTCGGCCAAGGTGGGTAGGATCGTATTTTTGTTGGTCAGGGGTCCGTAGCTGTTGTGCTACATGCAGGTCGTCGATTGTCGTGTTTCCGGATTGGGGCCAGTTGGCAGTATGCTTGCCGGACATTGTCCGAGTTAGGGCATGTTTCAGCGTTTTATGCCAGACAAATTATCCTAATCAGGGGACCTGCTGGCGTTTGTAGCCGGTCACTTGCAGCCTAATTCGGACAGAAAGTGGCAATCCGGACACACAAAGTTATACCTGCATGCAAAGCGCCATGTTTTTCCTTTGGGCCAAGCGGTTGGGCTTTTCAAGGGAAGAATGGTGTCACCCTGCCGCAATTGGGTCCACGTTCGTTAATGCGTAACTCCTCAAGGCGTTCCATGCTGGATAGTGGACGATCATGATACGTGCGTTGTGCTGCATGTTCAATGTCGCAATGTAGAATTCCGCTGCTCACTGTAGTGTGCAGTGGGGGTGCAACGACGAGTTCTATTGCGTTCCTCAATGTAACCACGCCAGGACTGGGCCATCTATTAGGTGGCTGGTTACAGATGGCAGTCAAAACTGCTTGGAACAAGCAGAAGTTGAAATGTCGCGCCTTTGCGTTTCAGCGAGAGTATTGGCGTTCTCATCTGACCTAGCTTGCACGTTGTGGGAACAGGCACGAGGTAAAGGTCCAGCTGCCTGACAGTGTGGGCGCGGCAGCTCACGACCTTCGTGTCGGGTGCTCTGTAAATCTTGTGGCCGACCCAAAGACGTTAGAGCTGTGGTGCGAAACGGCAAATGGGACCCGTATGGGTACGATTCCAGGGTGTGAAGCAGGGACCATTGGGATGGGGACTGCTTCTGTGAAAAGCCTGAGGTACAGGGTTGGCAGCCAGGGTAAAATGCCTCTGGAGCTGACACTCAGACTGTGACGTTCATAACGACATTCTTTCGATCATTGCACTCACCTGGGTGTCATGGATTGTACAAATATTGCTAATGATTCTGCCTATTATTCCCAACAGTGGCTGAATGCTGTCCGACAACCTGACGCCGGGGGTTGTCCCCTTCTAACAAGCAGAAATGTCCCAAACCCCTCCTAGAATCGGACCCATTGCAGGGTAACGGCCTCCCCGGCAACAGAGGCAACGGACAGAGGCAATAGAAGCGCCCCCATTCTCTTGGATATCTTCTCTTCCCGTGCCTTCAACTTGCATGCAAGGCACTCGCGGCGTAGAAAGGTCACATCCAACCCAACCAATGAATCGAGCAGACCACCCATCCCATACCCTAAATGTACAACTTGCTACTCCTATCTGCACAACCAGCTCGTTCGTCAATCGGAAAGAACGTTTTATGGAGGGCACTGGCACTTTGATCTTGGGAACCACTGTGGACAAGGTGCCATCCTGTACAACAATCGCTGCTGGTAGACTCCCTGCCCCCCACCTCCTTCTGGTATCTACACTGGTTTATAGTTCCTCTCGTCGTCCGCCATCGTGTGCCCGTCCGCCCCGTAGTATTCAAAGTACCACCTTGCGAAGTACCGGAGGCCCTCGCTGAGCGGGGTCTGCGGGGAGTAGCCAAAGGCGCTCCCAGCAGCGCTCACATTTGCATGGGTCAGCAAGACGTCCCCAAGGTTGGGAACGGGGACAAACTTCCGCTGCGCCTCCAGCCCCAGAGCCGCCTCCAGCTCCGTCACAAACTCTGTGACCGTCACGGGGCGAGTGTTGCCCAGATTGAACAGGCGGTTCTCAGCAAGTTCCCTCGTGCTGGGAGGGGCTGTGTCCAGAGCGCCCAACACGCCTGCCACGATGTCCCCGACGTAGGTGAAGTCCCGTGCCAGCTCTGCTCCATTCGCCTGCAGACAAAACCAGGCACAAGAGACACATGAGGTATGGTGCCACCTCACACCAGCAGCTGAGGATAGCTTTTGTCCCCCACCCTCCAATCTCCAGAACCCAATCTCCAGAACCCAATCCCCAATCTCCAGAATCCCACCACACAGCCCAGCCAAGCTAAGCTGACACCATCAAACAACAGCAACGCCGGCTGGTTGTCACCCTTGCAATCACTGCACTCCCAGATCTAAAGATGATCTTATGGCCAAGGAGTTTCGTGCCTCTGCCAGCTGCCACTGGCTGTGCTGGCTCAAGCCGATCGCCACCTGCAAAACAGCGCGCGCGGCCGCCCTGCAGGCGCACAGGGCCTTGGGGACTCCTCCCACGCTGCTGCCTCGAAGATCCTGTATCCGACCAGGCGACAGCAAGCCAGGAAACAACCGTTTGATCCACCTCGTGCTCGTGCTCATTTCCACCTCCCCTGGAACCACCATGGGAAGCGCCCACAGACAAGCCAGAAACACCACAGCGATCCCAGTGCGCGGCCCGCCACACACCGACGCCGTCCCTCCAGACAGGGCACGACTCTCCGGCAACAAGCCACGGCAAAGCCTTCCGAGAGCAGCACCGAGCCAATCACCAAACGTCGGTCTCCCCGCGAGACCAATCGGCCCTGCCAGCCCGCAGAGCGGCAGCGCGCGCCCAGGCGAGTCATCTCTCACCTGGAAGATGCGCACGGGGTCCCCCTCCACCATCGCCCTCGCGAAGGACATGTACGCCATGTCCGGCCGGCCCCACGGTCCGTACACTGTGAAGAACCGCAGCCCCGTGACCGACAGCGCGTTCAGGCTGTGGTACACCTCCGCCAGCAGCTCCACCGCCAGCTTGGTGGCGGCGTACAGGCTGGCCGGGTGCACCACGGCGTCCCCTTCGCTAAAGGGCACCTTGACGTTCCGCCCGTACACGCTGCTCGATGAGGCGTACACCACCGCCGGCGGCCGTTCGGCGGCCTTCACGGCCTCGAACAGCCCCACGCTGCCCGCCACGTTGTAATCCACGTACTGCATCGGCTGCGAAGCCGCGTACCTGACCCCCGCCTGGGCGGCCATGTGCACGACGTGCGTGGCACGGCAGAGCTCGATCAGCCTGCTCATCATCTCGACGTCCCTCACGTCCCCGCGCACGGTGTACACGCCCGCTTTTTCCAGCCCCTGCGCCCGCGCCGCCTTGAGCGACACGGGGTAGTAATCGTTGAAGTTGTCGATCCCCACCACCCCGTCGCCGCGTCCCTTCAGGGCGCCGGCCACGTGGTAGCCAATGAATCCCGCGGAGCCGGTGATCACGACCCGCATCCCGGCCCCCCCCCGCCCCCCATCCGGCGTGCATGATTTTCTGACGCGATCTTCGTCAAGCGTGGTGGATGGGACCGCCGGGGGCCGTCTGGAGGTGTCCTTGCCGCTGCGGGTGGCCGCCATGTAGGTCAAGACCAGCAGCAGCGCCGCGGCGGCAGCCAGGGCAGCCGGCGATCGGCTCCACTGGCGGGGGGCGTGCGCCATGCGCATGGCGCGGCCAGGTGCGCGGCCACAGCAGGGTCGCGGGCACCGGCGGGGGCCTTGGTCCCTCAGGTTGGCGTGCACAGTCGCCCCATCCGCGCAGGGGTGACTGCCCAATGGGGCGCCCCCATGATGGGTTAGGTTCCGACGGGTTCCAAGGTAGCTTGGGCAGATTCCGCTCCGGTGCCGCATTTTTCTGCCGTGTGCTTTTTGTCCTTTCTTGTTGAGGCCGTCCAATTCATTTTGGCACGAATCCCTGAACCCCAACACACAGCTGCCGGAGCAAGGAAGCAAACGCGGTTGCGCCTCTCCCCTGTTGGCCAATCCACCCATCTTCAGGGGGGGCACCTCGAGTGGACGGCACTGAATGCAGGGCATACTGTGCACCGAGGTGATGGCCAAGTGTTCAAACGGCATGGGCCAAGAATCGGGTCAGAAACAGCTGTCTCCCACAACATCGCACCCGTGCAGATTGCCCAATCAGAGTTTGCCCCGGATAGGATGAACAATGCCAATTGTGCTGCTTGGGGACGTCCAGCAGTTGCTGTCCTGACCCAACTGACGCCCTGACCAACTGAGACACAACCAGGCCACCAGCAAAACAATCCACCCTGTCCCCCACAGGATTCAGGGCCAGACATCCCCTCGACAGACAAATTGGAAGAAGGAAATCTCGCCAATAGCTCGCTGGTCGACCAATCACAAATTAGAGTTGCCTTAAGGAAGGTGCAGTGGAAGGCGAATGCTGTCCATCCTGTCCTGGACCTAAGCTGCAGCAACATCAGATCGCCATCGACACTCACAACCGGTGGCCTCCCTCCAATGGATGCAAATGATTGGCCGGAAGCGATTGTTTTGGCTAGTCCACTAGGGATTGGGCAGAAGAGCAGATAGCCAACGTCTCCCGCCCCTTCCCCCTCTAGAAAAGCAGAAATAAAACAGTGCACTGGACAATTCGATTGGGGGTAGGAATGGTTTCATGTACCAACTCCAAGGGTTTTCTCCTTGTCCATCTGTCTGAGTCTGAAAGGCCCCATGTGAGATTTTGACAAGAAGCCCCTGAGCCTGGGTGGGGCTCATGAAGACTATGTAACCAAAGAAGTAAAGTTTGTGCTGCAGTGAGCTCTCCCATTGCATGCTGTCCCCTGCATTCTGGCCCTTAGCGGACGCTCACATGCTGACAAGGTTCAAGTAGGGGTCGATACCTCCAGCTATCTGTGGCTGAATATTGCCATCGTGCTTGCCATTGTCCCCTCAGTTCACGCCCAGGATGGGTTTGCATTATGCCCAGCCACATCTGGGGCCCCTATCACCCCGCCCTGTAGGGTTACATTAGCTGGCTTACATCATATCACATCAGGCAAATGCAGATTGCAACCAGTATTGATGCAAACACCATTTCAAGATGTAGGTGAGGTCTGCATTTATCACGCTACACCATGTACTGATATATTCAGTGCAGCCCATTAGAATTCCACCTATTGCTAGAGAGAACTGTCTGCAGCTCCTGCTGTTCGAAGGATTTGCTGTTTCCATCTCCATTTACTGCTAGGTATTGATATCGGTTGAGTGTGCGACTGCAGTTATTCTAGGTGGCTAGCAGTAAATATCATTGTAATAAACATCATCCACTATGCTGAACAAAATTGCAACTTGGATAACAACAGTCACAACGGATGAGGTTTTTCCACTCTCAGCACATTTTACCGAATCATAATGCCGAAAGACATCAAACACTCAAAACCAGTGCTCAGTCACTCAAAAATGCTCCCCCAATCTTCAGTAATTTTGGGTGGCCTCATCACCAAAACACAAACCGCCAACAAGACAGGAATCTCAAACAAAACTGGTTGACAAACATATCTTCCTCAGAACAAAGTTACATGGTGTCCACTCCACCTCCAAAATTGCATCCACTCCAACTCCATCAGTAACACTGGAGTCGCCAGGGCTATACCTCTTCTCTCTACCCCTGTCTCTCTCCCAGCAACTATGGCCCGTTTCGCTGTTGGTTCTGAGCGACCAGGCTCCATCGTGTCTGCACCCCTCATGTGAGCAAGTATCCAGACAAAAAGATGAGGAAAAACAAGGCGAATGAGCCCCATATGAGCAGCTGCTTCTGTCCTGACGTCATGGTGTTTGCACCGAAGCCATACCCCTGGTTGACAGCAAAGCCAGCCACTTCTTGGCTGGAGGACCTGAATTTGGACTTCTCAGCTCCGCACAATGGGCACACATAGTCATCAGGCAAGTCCTGGCCATGACAGGTGACCATGCTTTCAGTGGGGTCAGTCTTATGTGGAATCCAAATCGAACCATCTGGACCAAACATTGGTGCTTGGGAATACTTCATGTGGGTTCAGGTTGCAGGTCATCAAGTGGGTGCCCTTTTGATTCCTTGCAGGCATTGTCAGCAACATGTGGCCCAATGGGCAATAAGGTGCACTTGTTTTTGGAAATGGCAACACATCATGTGAACAACACAAGCCATGAACATTTGAAGCGCAGTTGTTTCTCCTGCACGACCTTTGCATGCCACAATAGTTGGCGACAAGCAATATTTGCACACAAGTGAAAAAGGTAATATATTTTTAATGCACTGACCATGAGAATAAAGCCTGGGTCTGCAAGCACACGCACGCTGGCAATGAATCGGAGCCCTAAATTCATGGAAGCACAGGGATATACAACAGCGCAGGTCGACAGTCATGCAGGTCAGTGCTGTGTACAACATCAGAACAAAGATCCAAACCCTCGCCCCAATCCTGGATATGCACACCCCTTGGCCCCATGCTTTTCCATATCCAGGACATGAACCCTTTCCCAAGACCTGCAGCGCTATAAGGGCGAGAGGGGCCTGAGGGTAATGCAGATATCAGGAGGCAACATCACGAAAGGTACAGATGCGCAGCAACATGACTAACAGCCATCGCTCCGCAGCACAGCATGGGCTCTGTGAATAGATGTCACGAATTGTTCGACTGAGAGTGATTGTGCCTGTACGATGGCGCTAGCACGCATGCAACAAACTCTGAATCTGGCTCGTGTTCCCTGGCCTTGCTGTGACAGAGCCCTTTACAATGACCCAAAACGCACCAGGAAACTAGTGCCTGCTGGCACTGGAAACTCTTTATCCCCTTTCTCTCGCAGGTACTCGTATCCGCAGCTGCTGCAGGTAGCATTGCCCTCGCCGATGACCATGAACTTCTCCTGAGCCCTGAGAGCCTCTGCCTTCTGCCTCTTTGCCGCCTCCTCATCCACAAACTGCACCAGAGACAAACAATGCAGCTGTTCTGTCTGGGTGCATATACCCACTGCAGGCTGATACCCTTTGAATATACATATTCCCATGGGAACTGCGGTCAAAGCAACATCGCCAGAGGGCTGCGTTTCATGATACTATGCTGGCACACTTGTTGCAGGATGGTGGGCAATACTGCTCCGCCAAATGCTGTCCAAGGTTGTTCTGCACAATTTATGAGCGTCTGTGCAGTGGAGGAATACAAATGAATGGTTCTCGGAATAGAGGTGGCGATGGGACTAGGGGAACAATGGTGGGACAGCTGAAAGTGAGTGTTTTCAGCTCGAATGCGCAAAGGGTGGTGCTGTGTGACACTTGACAATGCAATCAAACCGTGACTGTGCCTCATGAAAGTGGGAATGCTTGGTCACCAACTGACACCTCTGAAAACAACTGATCTACAATTCAAGGGGGCACCTTGAAAATTTACATGCACAGCAAATCCTTGCAAAGGTGCAGATCTCCAGTGCTTGTTTTCAGAAACCACACTGCTACACCACAGCAGGAACAGCTGTAGCTACAGACCGCCAAAGACAGCCAGCATTTTATTCCCATAATGGACATCAGAGGTGCCGGTTGTGTTGCATTAGGCATAACTTGGCAACGTAAGCAACAGAGTCGCACACAGGGGCAATTCAAGCTGCATGCCAGAGTCCTTACTCACTTCAACCTCAGAATCCTCTGTGCTTGTTTCTGCCTCGGCTCTCAGACACCATTTCAAATGTGGGTTGGCCTGCAGCAGCCAATGAAGAACACACAAACATATTAGCCAGCCACGCCCATACTGGTTCTGCTGGATCTCAATTGGGTGTTTGGATTTCCAGCGTGGCTGTATGGGTCTTCACCAGGCAGAAGTATGGTGCACGCCTCACGATTGGTTTGAACTCGCTTGCTTTTGTACGTCGAGCATTTCTATGATGACACATCGAATTTGCGGAAATCTCCCTCTCACATGGCTTCAGGCTTGGGGAGCGGGCACTGTGGCTCAGCGCTTGCAATGGACCACACAGGCTTTGGCTGGTGGTCGACGGGGGGTTGAATAGGAATAACAACTTGGGATACGGGGTATGGTTTGCCATGGCACCAGGTTTTGCCTTATGACAGATAGAGGTGTTCGTGTGAGTGGGTGGATGTGTATGTGATGGTGGACAAACTCATGATGCTCGCACAACATCATGGTTTCATGGACAGTGAAACATGTCCTTTATCTTGCTGAGCTGGCATGTGTGCATGTTCTGTTTCTATGCATCATGCAAGGTATTGTGTATGTCCGCACTGCTTTTGGGGATTCCCACATCGTCTTTGACAATATCTACTAGAGTTTCATCACTCTCCTGCCCTGGAGAATGGTCACCATTGCATGGCATATGTTTGCTCTTGTTAACGTGAATCTTGCGTACCACATAAATGCCAAAAAGTCTTGCTTGTTGTGCGCATCTATGAACTGTTGATATCGTTGTTGTGGTTGGTGAACTATTGGTATGATATGGGCCTCGAGGTAGCAAAACTGTCAATGAGCCTATACTTTGGAAGGAAAACTGCAAAAGCACCAACACACACCGACTTGATAAGCTACACAGGGGCGGCTGAAGCGGCATTATGAGTGCATAAAGTGCACAGGCCATGGTGGGGTCCAGCATTGACATCTGAAGCCCAGCACCATATTCAGTCACTTGACTGTGGGTTCATGGTTGAATGGACAAACGATTTTGTTCGACGTTGATAATTTCACACCCTGAAGCACTTTCCGCGCCCCAGCGGCGCAGAAGCTAGCCCCGAGCAGGCCCCAAGCCAGCTACGATAGGGCTGCTGAGCATCCCCATGTGCTCATGCCATCGACCAGGGTACCACGAATCCATGCACCTCAACGCGTTCTTAGAGCCTTTTCTGCGAAACCGGATCCCTAAACCGTCGCGCAAACAACTTTCGAAGACTCGGGCGCCTTTGCTGTTCTCGGCCAGCGGCCACCAGACAGTCAAGGGCTGACTTGGCGGGCAGCCTGGGCGCCCCCAAACCGGCCAACCCAATCACCACCCACCTGGCTCCCGAACTGGCTCCTGACCCGCCGAGGAAGAACAGGGCCTCCTCGACAATGCCATCCCGCGCGACGATCGCCGCCCTGAACACCAGACACAAAAATCCTCAGACACGAAAACGGCGGCAGCGGAGCTTCCCGTTCGATTTCTCACCGGCAAGGGGCGGCCGCCCCCCCCCCTTTCGGCAACCCACCGCGCGGCAGCCAACGGCCCCGCACTCCGCGAAGACGGCCGCCCGCATCGCACCCGCCACTCAGACCGCACGCCGCGGGTCGTCAGGGTGATGTGGGTGCGTTTGCGCTGTGGCGTGTGTGTGGCGATTGCGCCCGCACGCCCGCACAGGATCCTCTGCGCCCACAGCGCCCTGAGAAAAAAAACGCTCTTTGACAAAAAAAAGTCTTGAACAGAGTCTTGAAATACAAAAAAGGAGAAATGAAGATTGCAGAAATAGAGAAACGAAGATAAGAGGATAGAAGAAAAGAAAAAATATCCTCAACTTTTCGGGCGTTGGCCATTGTCCCCTCTTTTTGGCCGTTATCCATATCCTCTGGCGGGGCCCCCGTGGGCCCACGGGGTCCAAGTGACGGCCCTCCACGTCGGGCGCCCATGGCGGAGTTCCACGCCCTGGGGGAGATAGCCGGCGCCTCGGGCTTCGAGGACAAGAGCGTCTTCTGCAAGGTGTCCTTCCGTGTGCGCGTCTGCGTTCGCCGCCGCTGTTGCTGTTCTGTCAGAGTTGCGTGTTGTGTAAATCCAGCTGTTTCGGCTTCTGCAAGAACTGTGGTGAATGCCCTGCGTGCAGCTCGGTATTTTTGCTCTCGGTTGTTGCCTTTGCCAGCGGTTGGACGTGGGATTGAGAACGCCTGTTCATGGCTGCCATTAACCTGCAAGACTGTTGCTGTTATGGACACAAAGCACCCGGGAGCGCCACAACACAACCCCATTCTTTTCTAGCCGCGGAAGTTACTCCACACGCTTTGGGTCGAAAGACTGTTTGCGTTCCCTGCTGTCGCGACTCGATCCCAATAATCGGTTTGACACGCCGTGACAACGAGTTGAGGTGCTGATTGCTTGGTGGGAGCTTGCATTTATCAGTTGAACGCAAGACTTGCCAACCTTTGTGCCCAGTGGGATCCAAAGCATGCCTTGGAGGTGACCGTGGGATCGGCCAATCTTCAGACAATTCTTGGGTCTGATTTCTACACTCTGTTTGCTGGTACCACAGCAGGGTGCAAGCTATCATCTGTGACCGGCTATCCATCGCAGTGTGGGTTGTAGACTTTCTTGTCAACAGATAGCAAACATGTCATGCAACGGCCTTCTGCCCAAACCTTCTCCCACCGCCAGCCCTGAGCAACAATGTTTTGAAGCTTCTTCCATTCTACAGAAGACAGAAAATGAAGTCCCCATGAAAAACAAACAACGAGATGTCTTGCAATATGTGCAACTGCCTTACATCGCCTGATGGCTGCAAGGGCAGCGCCCAAGCATTTTGTAGGCACATGTAACGTATGAAGATTTCCTGTTCGTTCAGTGGGGGGTGTCTGCTGGTGAGTGCTGGGATCTGTTGGAAGGGATCGACAAGGGTCAGACACAAGTGGACCATCCTGAAGAGGGCGAGCCTGCAGTCTGGTCTCACCCCCTCGACCTCCATTACTCCGTGAAGGGCCTTGTGGGGTGGCCCAAGCTGCATTTTCAAGTCTGGAGCGAAGACACGCATGGACGCTTTGACTTATGTGAGCAGTTGTCATCAACACTGTGTGCCTGCGCTGGATCTGAGGGTGTTTTATGGCTGAGGCAGCTTGAGAATGACCAAAGGGTGGCCGCCACCTCTGCCAAGGAGTGGTTTCGAGCATTTGTTGCCCCATGGTTTGAAAGCGCATACCAATTCTGCCAAGCGCACGTTCCTAACACTTGTTCAAGTGCAAGCCCCGGATCCCAGCTCATTGGCTGTCACCAGTAGTCCAAATTGTTGAATGGATGAGTTTATCCAACACATACAGTTTGTAAAACAGTACACAGGTCATGTGTTCTGTTTCTACTGAGCTCAGATCACAAGACTGCAGCAGTTTTGAGAACTTCACATTGGCAGCAATTGACACAATGTCAAGAGGCACTACAGCAGTGTGTTTTCCATACCCTTCTACTGCAGGCTTATTCCAATCTGGTTTGGCAAGCACATAAATATCACATCGGCAACTAAAATCTTTTTTGATCCTGATTGTCCAAATATGCCATTGCACATTAACGGCTTTCCATTCCTGCATCCTTGTGTTCCTCTAACTTTTACCTTTGCATCCACCGGCAAAAGTTGGCACAGCTATCTAGGTGTGTGGCAGCTGGTCCCACATATTTATCTGTGTGCGTTCTACTAGGCGGATATGGGTTCTGTCACATCCCCACAGCACCAGGCATGTATGAACTGGACTGCCCAACTTGGGTCCCAGAGGTGGGCTGATTGTGAGAAGGCACAACTGTGGCTCACTGCACTGACATGGCGACAGCTGCTCTAGCTAGTCTGCAGCGCTGGAAACAGCGACCTGAAGATTCGCTCCTAGGAATCCCTTTGGAGGCGAGCAAGACAAGGCACTCTCAAGAGAATGATGGGCTAGTGTCATGGTCGTGCTTGCTGAGGGAATGATGATGATGTCACAGCACGGCTGGAGCTTCCATGCCACCAGAACCATGGCTTGTGTTCCTTGCTGCTTGTGCGAAGAGGTTGTGGATTCCCCACCTTTGCAAGCCATCACACTGAAGGGAGTGACACAGCATGAGTCATGACATGTCTCAGTCAAGTGCTCACTCAACCAGCATAAGCAGTGGGATGCCTCAGCCAAGTGTCCACCGCATGAGGGTGAGTTGCGGCTTGCCAAACCCACCTGCTGCTGTAACACAGCATTCTGCCAGAAGTTAAATGCACACAAAGTGTGTGTCTCCCTGTTTTAGAAGCCAGAAGAATTCCGCTGGTGGGGAAAGACCTCACAAGTCGATGGTGCGGTGTGAATGCAGGGGTCTGCAAGAGAAGAGCTGCTCAGCTGCTTCCTCGGTCGGGGCCCAAGGTTGAAGGCAGAAGAGGTGGTGTACACACCAGGGGATAGATTTCGTCTGCAAACCAAAGCGGCGGGAGTGGTGCTTGTCAAGCTTGGTAAGTCTCCCAGATGCCCCGCAGGGCATCAGTCGCAAACTGTGACTCACAATGCAGGGTGCGTATGCACCCATTGATGCAAATGACTGCATTGAAACACAGCAGGATCATCAGAAGATGCTGCCTGTGTGGCGATGTGGATTATCCGTGCCACTGCAGACGAAACGGTATATGCCGTTGTGCCAGCAGCCAGAAAGCTAATTGCACTTGCCCTAATTGTGCAGTACTGGTGCTAGAACGAATGGAATCTAAATGTCATGCTGTCACGCCATAGCATTCGTCGACGTTTTGATCTGCATGTGAGCGGTCCATGGCTCCTCTCACTGTTTGTAGGTGCCCTTGTTGAAACTGAAGAATCCGATGTTCGTTGCAGGATCCAGCGCTGGGCATCAATCTTTGTTAGATACTCTTGTCAGCCAGCGAAATGAATGTGTCTCCCAAGCATCAAAACTGCCAACGAGAAACTGCAATTCCGGACCACTTGTAATCTTGGCTGGTGCTGTTCTGCAGGCGTGGTGATGAAGGACTTTGATTTATACTCTGTTCGCTGCTGACGCCTGGGCAACATAGCTGACGGCCACATGCATTCCTCTCGCGTCCATTTCGCCACTTTCATGACTCTGTAGGAAAGAATGCTTGTGCACCCAGACATTTTGGATCGCTTGCCAATTGCGCTGAAGCATGCTGGCAGGTGCTCTTGATCGGATGGGGCACGCAGAAAGCAATTCTCTGGTGCTCGAGGCAGCGGATGGTCCAGCAAGTGCTGCGAGCCATCGGTGAGGAGCTGCGAGGTACCTGTTTGTTGTCACCACGGCACAAATCGCGCTGTGTGCTGCAGCCTGCAGTGGTGGTAGCCAGCCAGGTTCTGCTTCGTCATTTCAGGCACTGTGAACAACAGAGCAATACGGATCAGCACGCAGCTGATGTTGCCCTGGCTGCTTCAACGGGGACCAGATTGGGGTGGTGCGTTTTTTGGGCAATCCACCAAGTTTTCAGGCAGCAACTGGTGGATGGTTGACCTGTGTGTGCCTAAAGTGCGGGAGAAATTGGGGGTTGGGAAGGTGTTGACGTTGACTGTCCCCATCAATACAGTTCATTGGCAAAGCGTGGTGCAAGGATGGGTCGTCCTCCTTGGCACTGCCAAATTGGCAGCTGTTTACCTGGAGGGCATGATGTTGCACTCCAATAGAGTGCAAGCATAACGACAATATTTGGACATTGGGAGTTCAGGCATCAAAGATGCTGGCATGTTGCAAAGCACTGCTCTTAGGTTGGAGCCCAGCCGAGCCCAACGTAGCGCAAGGCCACAAACCTGAGGACCCTCGCATAGAGAAGTGGTGAACAGTTAATGCGTGCCAAACTTGGTTGAGGATGATTGTGTGTTTTGTTGCCTGCAGCCTGTCTGGGCAATTTTTTGCCTGACCTTGCTCAATGTGGGGATCGAATTGGATCGCTGAAGTTTCTGCAGGGAGCGGCGACATCTCGTCAGTCATCAACTGGTGATACTTGTTCTTTATGCACACTAAGGACTTCACTTGTTCCATCGATCAGTATCTGATGCCACAGTGGCCATCTTTAGAGACCTTTACATGGTTTGATGGTTGACTGTAGATTATGATCACCAACTGTTATTTCTTGTGAGACAGTGTTATTGGCTTCAGGCAGCGCCTCCAGTTCAAGAAGTGACGGCAAAGCAACTGTCCATTAGATATTTCTAGCAGTTTGGATACATGCTGTATTTGGCTTCTGTGCCCCATACATTAGCAACTTCACAACTCAACTAACCTCTGGGGCATAATTTTGACGCCTAGCCAGGGCCATAATACCTAGCGGTAGCGACCTGCAGGGCAAGTCACCAGCACATGCACATTTGGTGTGTCACTTGTGATTTGAGAAATACATACCGTTTTGCTTCAATGTCTGCGATGGGTTGCGCGATCTGCAATGAAATTAGCCTCCTGCCAAATCTCCAGCGACAAACCAAAAACTTGCGCTGGAAAAGAGCAAGTACTTCGCACAGGATGCCTAACAAAGAACATAAAGACAAGGCCATCACGGTCAAGAACTTGACTCATCTACATGCTTCCTTCCCCCCTGAGGAGCAGTATTTTTAAACCACACCAGCACTGTCACTCGTCGTTTCAGAAAGGCGCCCTATGCCGATCCGCATGTGCCTCCGGGCTCTCAACTCTTCCTCCAAAGAATTTCAAAACTGGTCGATCCCTGGCTCTGCTGTGTTGGCAGAGCTCCACCGGCTGCCTCATTGGGTGTGTAGCCTGGACTTCAGGGCGTCGTGGACCCTGTCCTTGAGTTGCTTGGAGGCCTTGAACTTGGGTGCCATCTTGGCCTCCGTCACAAACTCCTCCCCGGTTTGCAAGTTCCTTGCCTTCCTGGGTTTCCTGGGTACCGATTCGAACGACCCAAAGCCAGGAAGGACGAGCCTGTCACCCTCAGTCATCACATCCCCAATCACCTACACCAACCGCAGCGGGGTCGCCCGTTCAATGCCACGAAAACGGAAGAAATGCACGCCTTGCAAGGGCAAGTTTTCCTTCTGTAGCCAATTTCTGCAAAGCTCGCGGTCATCCCTGCAATGGCTTGAATGCACATTGGCGCATGTCCGTCGTCGTCATCGGTGCCCATGCCACGGATCCAAAGCACCCCCACAAGGACACCCCGCCAGCGTGACTGCGTACCACGCCCAAAGCAAGCGGACCTCAAAAGTGAACGCGGCATTCGCGGACAAGCCCGCACGCTATCTACTGCCACACGCGCATGCCCCGGGGTCTCCCGCCGCCCACCTCAAACACGGTCTTGACCACCAGCATGGACTCCTCCTTGGGCAGCAGGACGTAGGGCTCCTTCGTCATCAGCGCCTTTGACAGCCTCTCGGACACGTCGCCTATGCCGGCAGCCACGGGGCCGATGCGGCGCTTGCGGCCAGATGAGACCAGCCACGGCGGGTGGCGCGATCCCGTGATCGAGCCAGGAGACGGGGGGCTTTGGCGCGAGGAGGCCAGGCTGACGGGAGGGGAGGCCATTGCGATGGGCGGGGGCATCGGGGGACAGCGCGGAGCGCCGAAGCTGGCGGGGGGAGGGGGCTGTGGCCCGAGCGAACGGCGGAAATCTGCTCTAGGGCGTCTGGGGCGCCCGGGCTTGTGGGTGCGCCACTTCTGCCCCCTATTTATGGGCGGAAACTTAGAGTTTCGCTGCTTAGGTCCTAATCGCTGGGAGAGTCGGTTGAATGCACGAGGCCGTTGGATTTTCGCGAGTACCGCACACAGCAGACGATGTACAGCACAGTCACAGTCACACCCCTCACACACATTGCCGGTGGTGCAGGTGTTGGGCCTTATGATTGGCTTGTGCTCCAAGGCTCAGGAGACCCCTGAACCGAGCAGCCCAGCGAAGCGGCAAGATGGCCCGGCGCTGTTTGCTCGTGGCGTTGCTCTGTGGCGCCTTGGCGATGGTGCTGCTGTTCGAATTACCAGTAATTGACCACTGATCTGCCTCCGTCAATTACTGATTTGCAGCCCGATGATTAAATGGTGGCATATGAGAATCCCATTTCAAGGAATGCCATCAACAATATCTTTAAATGGCTGTCACCTTTTCTCAATGTTTCACATGCAACTTTCCAGTTTTCAGAACTGGAGGTCGGTGGCTGAACACTGATGTGCAGTGAAACTCAATGAGAGAAGTGAATACATATTAAAAAGCCAGTTTAAAGAGATGAACGTCTGACACACCATGACAGGCGCAGCTGCCATGCTGTGCAAGCACCTGTTCATGTGCTGGTTAACTGTTGCACACATTGACCTGATTGAGATGGCAGGAGGACGGCCGGCCAACAATTAGCTTCAATCTTACTAATTTGGGGGATCATGAGTTGGCATTGTTGGGTGGAGCTGTGGGTTGGTGCCGTGGGTCGATGCCAGGGGTCGGTGCTGTGGGGTAGCGTGTTGTGCGTGGGCGAAATGTGAGTTCAATCCGGCGCTCTGAGTGTGAGTGTTGGTGGGCAAAAAAAGAGGCGCATTCTGGGATTTAAAGAGAGCCCGAGACTGTTCGTGGCTTCTCTTGGTTTGGTTGTAAGACAAGTTGAGTCTTGGCTGCTTGTCCGACCATGCACGGCGAGTGCATTTGAGCACCGTGTGCACCAAGGTTGCCACAGAGGTCGAACCAAAACGGTTTGACTTGTGCTGCGTTGTGGCCCATCGCTGCGCGTGCATTCGATTGCGACGAGCGGGACCTCGAACCGGGATGGCTAAGGAACTTTATCAGCTGCGCAGTGCACAAGCTGACCAGCAGCTCCCGGTCACTGTGTGCTCAAAGGAGAATGCGATGTGCAACCCCCAATAATGCTTCAATGGGCCCATTTGACACTGGCAGGTTGGCCGATTTCCCCATACTGGTGCCGTATGCATACCATTACGCCTTTCTGTGTGTCCATGTGGCCATAGCATCTGGTTTGCTTACGTAAGTTTGACAAAAAAAACTTGCCTGTGCTTATCATTCAAGACCTTGAATAGAAATTCTAACCCTTGTGGTTGTCGTCGATTTGGGGTTACTGCCCCTCAATCCGGAGCGGGCGTTCTCCATGCGACCAAAAGTTGTGAATCGGCTGCCCGATTCCATTTCATTTTCGACACCAGCAAGTAATCCATGGGTTGCTCAGTGGCCACTGAAAGACCACCAAAATGTGTGAAGTCACATAAACTCTGCAAGCTCTCTGCTAATGCTGCGACCTTTGTGGTAGTTATTTGGGGTGTCTTGGGGTGCAAATACTCCTAAGTGTTACGGCTTGAGCAGAAAGATTGCCGTACAAACAAGGTACTAAAATTTTGGGGGCTCCAGGCATTGGCGTCACCCGGGGGGACGTGGTCTTCATCCAGCCAACCCACTTGCTGCACTATCCCAGTTTGGGAGAAGGAAGGACTGGCTAGCAAACACGGCGGGCCACAAAGACACCAACCTGTGGTGTTCGGTGTGCACCAGCAGACCTGGCAGGTTTAGCATCGCAAGTGCCGTGTCCATCCCTGCCAGGCTTGCCCTGGGCAGTTTGATGTACAAGATAGACACGGCGGCCCATATATCCAGCGGTACTTGGCAGAAGATTGGGGAACACAACCAGTTTATGGCAGGGAGTGCTGGAAATGCTGATACAGGCTAATGCTACGGTGGGCGCCTTCCCGCTAAGTCCGTGGACCCACCTCGCCACGGCACGTGAGTCACCATGACTCACGCCGGACCACCCGTTACAAGACGGTATAATATCTATATTTATATATTCTAGTACTTTACGTGGCTTGAGACTACATACGTAGTCTAGAGAAGCCAGTCACCCTAGACCAGTGACAAGGGGACGGTTCCTAGTAAAGTAGAGTTCCATTAGTAGAACTCAATATATTCTATAATGCCTTAATGGGTTTAATACCCATACGGCGTATCAACTCGTCCCTCCCCCGGGACCGACGTCCTCGGAGGTATACAATGTATCAAGTAAATACGCGGCGAGAACTCACCAGAGGGTCGTCCAGCAAGCCTCCCGGTTGAGACAAACACCTTACCTGTTTTGTTGTTAGCAGAACACATTAATAAGAGGAGCCATACATACAAAACAATGTCAAGTCAAATCCCTCCTCTGTTTATGTGTCTGTGTGTCACCCTGGGATCACCCCAAGGGAAAGTCCGTCGCTCCCTACTGGAGGTAAATCAGCTACCCGAAGGTGAGCCGCGTCCGCGACCACCACGGGCATCCCGGCCTCCTCTACCACGGCCGCTAGATCCACCGCGACCTGGGGGTCCACTGCCCCTACTAGGTGCGGGTGCTCGCGCTAGTCGAATGCCTCTCTCGACATTCTGAATCCAGCGGTAGATCACCTGAATGACAGGTACAAGAATTAATTCTTAGCGTCTTTGTTTCTGACGCTTACTACGTCTAGCACCTGATGGGTGATTATGTTTTGCATATTGATTTTCAAATGTTTGTAATATTTCTGCGCAATTGGTCATATTTCTTTCGGGTTCCCAACTGTTGTGTTCATGACCATACCCGGTCCATTTTACTAGGTATTCTGTACGTAGTTTGTTTCGTACTTGTCAAACACATTTGTCAAGAATATTCTCGATAGTGTATTCGAGTTCACCCTCCAACTCAATTGGAGGGGGTGGAGGTTGTACACGGCCTCCATCTTTATATAATGCCAATTTCGAAACATGAAATACGGGGTGAACCCGTTTCATGCTCGGCGGCAGCGCGAGTCGGTAGGCGACCTCACCAATTCTCGCCTCCACTCGGAATGGTCCAAGCCATCTTGGCAAGAGCTTTTTCGTCCCTGGATGTTTCAGGGAGATGTTCTTTGATTGCAGGAGTACTCGATCTCCTACTTGATAGACGGCGTCTCGTCTATGCGGATCCGCTACATGTTTTTGACGATCTCGGGCTTGTTGTAGGTGCTCTTTTGCCAACTTTAGGGCAGAGGCAACCTTAGCCGTCATTTGAGTTACAGCCGGGATCTGGTCTGGGACCTCGTATCCCTTGCACCCCTCACGGGTGGTGTCAGACTGTGCAAGACGTGTTGGGATATCATATGCTAGTGGGCTGACTACATGTCGCCCATAATTTAGGAAGAAGGGAGTCTCTTTGGTTGACTCATTCTTAGCATTATTTATAGCAAACTCAGCTAAACTGAGTTGTTGATCCCAATCGTCTTGTACAGTAGCACTATAGCTCCTGAGGTAATCCTCGACAATGCGGTTCATAACCTCAGTCTGACCATCCGTCTGTGGATGATAGGCTGTACTCTTAAGGTGCCGAATCCCCCATCTCTCTGACAGTCGAGAGAAGAACCCAGAAGTAAACCGGCTGTTGCGATCAGTCAGTAACTCCTTGGGTAACCCATGATGCCTAATGACATTATGGATGAGGAGATCAGCGGTCTCCTTGGAGGAAACCTCTGTGGTAGTCGTTGCCAATCTGACCATCTTCGTCAAGCGGTCAACAAAGACGATGATCGCATTATTGTCGGTCTTTGTTTTTGGCAGATCCATGATGAAGTCCATGCTCACTGCTTCCCATGGTGAGGCTGGGATATGCAGGGGTTGCGTCAAGCCAGCTGGCTTAAGGCGACTATAGTTACACCTTTGACATATGTCGCAGGTGCGGACATATTCTATGATATCCTTTCGCATCCCTGGCCACCAGTAATACCGTTGTGTCAGGTCGATGGTTTTCGTCTGACCAAAGTGGCTAGAGTACGGAGAGTCGTGAGCCTGTCCACACACTTCCCTCCGTAATTCACGCCCAGGTACTACTAGTCGATCCCCACGATACAACAACCCCTTATCATACAAGAGTGCACCGGACTCGATGTGTGGTTTCAAGTCAGTAGCGCTCTCATATGCATCTTTGAATCGTGTCACCAAGGTAGACGAAGCACCACCAGTGGGTTCCGTGAGCTGGTGATCTGGTTCTGGTCTGCTGCTCACACTCATTACTCGTAAGTAATGTGGCATCCCGAGCGCTCGAACAGTCCGATCCGGGAGTTGACTAAGGGGATCTGCGACGTTTGCACGCCCTGGGCGGTACTCCCATTCGAATTGGAACTGTTGAAAGGTTTCAGACCAGCGAGCCTGCCTTCGTGACAACGTGGGTTGTGTTTTAAAGTAAGTGTTAGGGCAGTGGTCCGTCACAAGGCGGAACCTGCTGCCTTCCAAATAACACCGCCAGAGTTGTACAGCAAATACCGATGCCAACAACTCTTTTTCTGTAGGTGAGTAGTTAAGTTCGGCGGGTATCATCTTCTTACTGGCGTATGCAATGGGGTGTCCTTCTTGCAATAGGATAGCCCCTAATGCCGTGTCGGAGGCGTCAGCAACTACCTCGTATTCTTTTTCAGGGTCTGGCATACGAAGGAGTGGAGCACTGGTCAAGCACTCCTTTAATCCATCAAATGCCATTTGACACGCCTCGGTCCACAGCCATGGTTTATTTTTCTTTGTAAGATCAGTCAATGGTTGGGCGAGTTTGGAGTAACCCTGAATGAACTTTCTAAAGTAATTAGAGAGACCCAAAAATTGTCGAGTCTCATGGACATTTGTCGGTTCTGGCCAGTCTTTCACTTTTGCTATTTTGTCTGGGTCTGGCCGAACGCCCTCTCTGGAGACTAAGTGTCCCAGGTACTTTATTTGCTCTTCATTAAAATGGCATTTGTGTAGCCAGCAATAGAGTTTTTCCTTTCTCAATATTTCTAACACTTCCCTTAAGTGGGCAAGGTGTTCTTCTGGCGTTTTACTGTACACCAGGATATCATCTAGATACACTAGTACACATCTTCCTATTTGCTTACGGAAGATGGAGTGCATGGTCTGTTGGAATATGGCCAGTGCGTTCGCCAATCCGAACGGTAGTACTTTGAATTCGTATAAACCAAACAGCGTTACAAATGCCGTTTTGGCTGTATCCTTTCTGTCAATTCTCAATTGATAGTACCCTTGTTGAAGGTCTATCGCTGAGAATACAGTGGCACCCTTTAAACTATCTAGTAGGGTGTCGACACGTGGTATGGGCCACTTATTCTTTACTGTGATTTTATTAAGGGCCCTATAGTCTATACACATCCTGAGTGTTCCGTTTGGTTTGGCAACAAACAAGACGGGCGCTCCAAAGGGACTTGTGCTTTCCGTAGTTAAATCCCTTTCTAGGAGGTATTGTACTTGTTCTTTAATTTCCTGTAGTTCCCGTGGACTATATCTGAAAGCGGGTTTACTTACAGGCTTCGCGCCCTCTACGAGCGGTATTGTCAACGCCACTCCTCGATCAGGTGGAGTCCCGGTAAGCTCTCTGGAAATAGATCTTTATACTCATCCAGAAGTTGTTTGACTTTCACGGGATCACATGGAACTGCGCCGGGTACCGTAGATGGAGACGAATTTGTAGAAGAAGATTGAACTGCCTCTGGAGACTCGTCCCCCCCCCCCGGGTTCGCCGGCCAGGCGAACCAAGACCAAAAAGGCATCGGCGCCATGGCACACAGCACGCATTGCGTGGGTCATGGTGCACAGGGAGGAGGGTGTGGGGTGAGTGGAAGCGTGATGAAATGAAAGGGTGAGATATCGGCCCTTATGGTGGAGACCAACACGGTCATGGGCATAATCAATCACCGCATGGTGGTTAGCAAGCCAAGTGTCCCTCAGGATTAAATCAAAATCCTGAATAAGATTGAGGACAAGGCACTTGACTGTATCCTTATATCCCTGAATATGAACAGGGACATCAACAACTCCAACAGGAGTTGTGGTGTCACCATTTGCTAAGGTGACAGGAGACAATTCAGGGATGGTCTCCTGAGGAGGAGAATCCCGAGGGGGATCACGAGAAGAACTCGGTAGAATTGAAGGAGAACTATCAGATAAGTTCACCGCTGAAGATGCGGAGAACTCCGTGGGGTCAACCCGTGGTTTGTCCTTATCACGTGCCTGGAGGGCACGAAGGACACGGGCGTGCTTCTTGGAAGCTTTGTGAGAGCATGAGCCTGGCTTTTTAATGCACAAACCCAGTCTGTCACAGCACGCTTTACTAATGTAAGCAGTGCCGGTAACGCCTGTATCGAGAAGAATACTTGCAGGTTGTAAACTAACCTGCCCGGTAACTGAAAAACGTGGTGGTGTATTACCACCAGATGCATATACTTGTTTACTCAACGGTGGATTATAGTACACCGTGAGAGGCCAAGAAGTCCCCGCCAGGTTTTTCCTGGGAGCTCCATCGGCTTGTGGGGAAGTAAAGATACGACTTCCCTTAGCATATGTATATAATTTTTGCATACATTGTAATGCTGGATTTTTCGTATATACACGCTAGTCTGGTAGGAGTACACAGGCTCCTACACTGGTGGGATACAGGCGCTTTTGTTTAAGATAGTGATCTATAAATTCCTGACCCCTTTTGAAGGGCGGATTCATCCACACAAACTCATTCTCAAGGTCACGCTTGAGAAATGAATCATGCGTGGAGCAATATCTAGGACACAAGGCATTATCGCCTTGGGGATTGGCACACACATCAAGGGTGAATTGATGCGAACAAAAGCCCTGAAGCTTTTTAAACTCAGTGGCTTTGAGTAACCGATTTTCCACAGCCTGGAGAGAAGTCTCCTGTATATGTTGTGCTTTTGGGATCGGTATATGGGTATAAATAAGATGTTTGTGCACAGATTCAGGTGCCTTAGGCTGAGCTGGCTTACGGGCCAGGGGATGCACAGCATCCCAAGCCTTGAATTGTGCACATAAGGTATTAACATCCTCTGATGAGGTGCCCAGAGTCACCTCAGCAGAAGACATTTGTTTACTAGACAACACAGCACAAGACAAGGAAGTACTGGCACGTGTGTGGATTTGACAGTCACTCGCAGAATTCGGGTTTACATTAGACATGTCAGAGTGCTGCATTTCAACATTTTCCACACAGTTTTCATTTTCATTCACTTGCTCTACAATGTTATCACTCAAAACATCAAAACTATTTGGAGTGAGCAAGGTTGGACTCACCGACCAACTCGGCGCTGGTCGGCCGAGGCTGGCGGGGTGGCACGTGTGCGACTGCCCAGGCGGTCATGGCCCGTAGCAGCGCGTGCAACGCTGCGCGCATCGGAGGGCGCTATCCACCTCTGGCAGAAGTCGGCCGGATGCATCCGGCGTGCCTGCTGGCGACTGACGGGGTGGCGGGCCGCCCCGTGGGACACCCTGCTGCTGTGCGCGTCCCCACAGAAACGGGCGCACTGATCCCTATGGATCCCGCCCCACGTCAGGCTTACCGTTCTTCTTGAATTGCAAGAAGGCGGTTTTCTAATTGGCAAGTCAGGGCTGCGTTTTGTGCCCGTCTGTCGCGGGTTCTTAGACCCGGTGGTACCTTGTGCCTTGCGACTGGCCCACTGCGTATCGTATGTGGGTCCAATCTGGTACAGGTATGCCCTAAGGGCATTGTAGTCAGACCAAGGAAGCCCCTCCTTTGTCAGGAACGTTTCCCTGTACAGGTCGTGGCGCAGCCCTCTCCGCAACTGGAAGATTTTCTGGGCATTGCCAATTGGTTCACGGCATAGCGCGTATAACTGATCGAGTATTTGAATATAACTTAAAGTATCAGGTCCCGAAGTATATGGGGCCGTGTGTTTTTCGATTGCCTGGCGGATTTCATCTTCGGTGCATTTCTGCCCAAAGAGTTGATCCATGCCAGTGCTAAAATCCTCCCAAGAGATGTACATTTCGGACATCACCTTGGGGGTAGTCGCGACCTTGCGGTCGGTAGCTATTTTGGCCAGCAGTGTGTTCCTGGGGGCTACGTCCAGGAATGTAAGGCCTACTTGGCCCCACTGCTCTTTTGCCAGGCCAATTGCTTTGAAATGGAGTACTAACTCCATTCGAAACGCTAAAAATGGCGTTTCACTAGTCCACCTTTGTGGTTTAGGGCCCACATTAATTACTTTTGTGGGTGTTTCACCAGCCCTCTGCTGTACTGAGGTGCTGGGTATGTTAGTATTGTCGCCACCTTGGTTTTGGTGGGTAATTTGACCACCTACTAGGTGGTGGTGGACTGACTGGCCACCCAGTCTGTCTATGGGCTGAGTACTGGGGGTTACTGTGTATTCCCCCATAGGCACACTAGGTAACCCTGCATTGTCAGCCAACTGTCCCCCATGGGGTACCAGAGGCGTAGTAGAATTAATTAAATTCGAAACATTTGAATTAATTAACGAACGGTTTTCGAAATTTTCTGAAAGCGAATAACCTGCTGGGGGCCGCCTCGCAGCAACGCCCCCCGGTAGCTCGCGGGGGCCCCAGCCTGCCACCAACCCCCTGGAGGGGTCGGGTACACCCCTGCGTTGTACTGTGCAGGGGGGGCGTACGGCCACTGCGCAGCGTGCGCAGTCGGAGGCGGTGCCCCAAGCTGCGGGTGCAAGGGGGCCCCGCCTTGCCGCGAATTCTGGCCGATCGGGCCCGTCCCGACGGCCGACCCCGGGATCCCGACTCCCTGGGGTCCTCCCGGAGGCGCAGGTGCCGCTGGCGGCACGCCGGGCTGCGCCATGGCCGGGGGATTCGCTGGCAAGCCGGGCGCTATGGGAGGCGCCGGCGCCGGGTTCCATTCCGCGGGTCCCGCCGGAATTGGCGCGGGATCGCCGGGGACAGGCCAGCCCGGGTAGGCCGCGTAGGCCTCCTGGGGACCGGCCGCTCCCGGGTACCAAGCAGCAACCTCCGGGCCCCCTTGGATCGGGGCCGGAGGCGCATTCCATTCCGCCCACTCCGCGGCCCATTCGGGCTCCACGGAATGGCCCATCGCACCAAACTCTTAAACTTGAAAATCGTCGGCCATTCGGCGTCAATCTCGTCCAGTCCCGCTTGCGCGCCGGTGAGGTCCACAACTTTGCGCTCGGGGCCTTGATTAGCTCGAATCGCCGCGGCTATGGCCGTTCCAATTGCGACGGCCTGGGAAATTGCGGCGGCGGACAATGGCCCCTCGTTGGGCCCGGTACCCGCCGCTTGCTCGACCAATTCGGCGGCCCTTTCAGTGGGCCGCGAGGCCGTTGGAGGGGCCTCCCTTGCTGCGGGCTCGCGCATCGAATCGCGCCTCCCTTCTCGGGAGGTTTCACCTGGCGCCTTCACTCCTCGAACCGGGGCGGGCTGGCCATGGCCGCCCTTTTTTTCCTCCTCGATCTCCCCGGGTTCTGGCTGCGATCCGTCGCTCCCCGAGTCCTCAGGGTCCGTCCCCTTCGGGCTCTTTCTTGGCGCCTTGGGCGCCCTCCTGCCTCCGCCTTCGGCCGACGATCCCGAAGGATCGCGTCGCCGGTGCTCCCGCCGGGTCCCCCCTTTCGCCGCCTCCTCCATCCGCTGGAGGCAGGTGTTGGTGTCCGCCAGCATGCTCGCCAGGTCGGCGAGTTGGCGGCGCAGCTCTGCGGCCTCGGAGGGTGGTGATCCGCCCTCGGCTCCGGTGCCTTCCGCGGGGAATGGCACCTCGCCGCTCTCCCCACCATTACGGCCGGGAGAGGGCGCATCGGGGCCGGATGGCCCCGGAATTTCCCCGGACATCCGCGGGGATGCCCGGGCTTCGGCCCGCCGAGCCTTGGGGCTCGGCGGCCGGGTTGCTTTCGCGGTGTGTCGCGCGAGCGCACGGGTGGAAGGGCCAGGCCTTGGGGGCCTGGCTCCGAAACCAAATGATACAGGCTAATGCTACGGTGGGCGCCTTCCCGCTAAGTCCGTGGACCCACCTCGCCACGGCACGTGAGTCACCATGACTCACGCCGGACCACCCGTTACAAGACGGTATAATATCTATATTTATATATTCTAGTACTTTACGTGGCTTGAGACTACATACGTAGTCTAGAGAAGCCAGTCACCCTAGACCAGTGACAAGGGGACGGTTCCTAGTAAAGTAGAGTTCCATTAGTAGAACTCAATATATTCTATAATGCCTTAATGGGTTTAATACCCATACGGCGTATCAAATACCTACTTGGCAATTTGGGACCAACAAGGGCAATTCTGGTTGCGTGGACGTTGTGATCATCAAGCTGGTCCCTGTGGACTGTGAACTCGCATGGGCAGGCCAACCAATATGTTCATATTTAAAATACCTGGCTGGATAGTCTATTGAGCAGTGCGGATATCAAGAAATTCAAATTCTTTGTACAAGAATAATCAACGACTGATATCAGTGTTGGCAGTTCTGTCGGCAGACGTGACTCTTATTACCTAGTTGTTGTGGTTGCAGCTGTGGTTGTCAAGGCAGCATGTTCGATTAGTGTGCCCCAACAATGGGCATGTTTTCTGTTTCACTAGGTGCGACACTTGCATTTGCAGCTGCGTTGGTGTGCGCTCACAGCCGTAGTAGAATTATTGATTCCCATGCGTGAGCCTCTCCAACCCATGTGACTTCTGGAGTCATAAAAATTTGCAGGCAGAATGTGGTTTTGGATGCAACAGTTGCGGATGTTTGTGCAGCACTGCGCACATTCACTGTTGGAAGTTTCCTTGGCAATACTCCTTCGCTTATTTTGTTGCCACCCTCTACCAGCAAGTCCAGGTCTGTCACCTTGCTGAAAAGTGCGCACACTGCACTTGTGTCCCTGAACATTGGGAATGAATGAACACTTGCTTAATGCTAGTGCAATCTAACGATTTGTAATGATTTGTACAGTGATTTCACGGTACCAGTGTTCTGGATTCTGTTACTGATCAGCCTTTTTTCCCCCAAAGGTGCAAGAAACTCGACATCTATGGCATCGAAAATTTCTCAGATGAATTGCGTTCGAGTTGGACTGCGGATTCCTTCCGTCAGATTCCGAATGCGTTCGGATTTTATTCCCATGAACGAATTGCGCGCCAAAGGCGCACGCAGCTTATGCTTGCGCCCAACCAACCCCCTTCCTCCCGCCCTTGCCAATGCGCGAAAAGTTTTCCCGCCAATTTCTCTACCCTTCCCATGGGCCACCTTGGGCACCCCGCAGCCCGCGTCATAGCAGAATGCCCTCTAGCTCCCACCGCTCTTCCTCGTTGCATGTCACGGACACGCAATAAGGTCCGCAGGCGTCTGCCCAAACGCGTTCTCCACCAAACTGTCTGGCCCCCTGGCCACCAGCAGTCCCGCCACACCGGGGATGTCATAGCTAGCCGCCTCGTGCACAGGCGTGTTCCCAAAATCGTCAGCCAGCCCCACCCCAACCCCTGCATCGATGAGAACCTTAGCGACCACGACGCCATCCACCACTGCCACCCAGTGGATGGATGTCCAGTCCAAGTTGCAATGCGCCGTGGTGTTGGCGCTGGTGTTGAGAAGATCGGAGGCCATGGTGGCGTTGCCGCTCATGGCGGCCTGATCCAGGACGCTGCAGCGCTGATCGCCGCCGATGGTGATGCAGCAGGCGTCGGCGCTGGCGCCCCTGGAGAGAAGCCGCTCGACGGCACCGTCCGTACCTTTGGTTAGAGAGGCGATGCAAAATGCGATATGGTCCAAGCCAATGAGCGTCCAACTTCCGGCCATGCTGCTTGAACCTCACCGTATTGCGTAACCATACTTTTTGACTTAGTGTAAGGGCTGCCGCTTTTGGGAGCACTAGTAAAAGTCGGACATGATACTCCGTGTTGTGTGAGAATGGCAGCCAGCGGCTCAGTGTACTAATCATAGTAATTGTACATCAAGCCTCGTGCCATTCAAACACGCATGAAGAGGGCCAGAGCTGGGAATAGCCATGTAGTTTAGGAAATTATTGTACTTGTGAGGGCCGTAGCTTAGAATGCCCAAATGCACTAGGCAATCCCTTATATTAAATCAGTGTGTACCATAGACAGATGGTTAGGGCTGCGAATAGGGTGAGACAATGGGTCGCTTGGGGTGTGACGGGAACCAAGGAGGCACACGGGGAACCAAGGGGACCAATGGGGACACCAAAGGGCACAGCACGCTAACAAAGGGGTTATGTAAACCCCAAGTAATAATCATGTCAGCGGCCGCTCGTGTTACGCGCACTGGCCTGATGTGGGGGACGCCCTACTACTGGCCCTTGGTGTGGGGGACGCCCTGCCCAAGATCGTATTATATTCCTTGTCCTACAGTAACCATTATACTTATATGGATATGGGAGTAGGAGGGGTGGTCCCGCCTAGGTCCCCGTAAGGACCTAGGTGCCCGGCGAGGCGGGTCCACGGCTCAAAGAGGGCAGGAACCCCACACCCATAGTCTTTTCGTATCATTTGGTTTCGGAGCCACCTGAGGGTGGCTACCACGCTTCCGCCTGGGCGGACGCGCAAGTTCGGAGCGACGGGCTCCCTCCCCGGTCTCCGCCATGGAGGCCGAGGAATCAGACAGTTCTGCCCGCAAGGGTACCCCCGATACGTCGGGTGAGATTGGTACACCCCGGGAGGGGACACCGACTTCGGTTGGTGCAGTTCAAGCCCGGGATGGGCAAGGAGGGGTAAAAGTCCGGGAGGACATGGCTGGACCCTCCACAACCACTTCACCACCCGTAAGGGAAGATGAACCGATGGGGGAAGCGAGTGCCCCACCGGCGGTGGAGAAGAAGCAAGAGCAAGATCAGGGGACCATGGCGGCGCTGCTGCAAACCCCTGGTATCATGGAGCTCTTGGAACAAGTGGCGGATGCTGCTGCCAAGAAGGCGAGGGAGAAGCGGGACGAAGACACCGCGGAGAGAATTGCCTCGCTGGAAATCGCCGTCAACAAGGCCAAGAAAGAAGCTCGGGAAAAGGAGGTGGCCATGAAGAAGGCGAAGCAGCAAAGCCGCGAGGCACAAGAAGCCAAAACCTCCGCCGAAGACCAAGTCAAGGCGTTGAGCGACCGCCTCCTGAAGCAAAAGCAGCGGGCCCAGGAGGCAGAAGAGAGAAGCGCCCAACAGGCGGCAAGGTCGTGAGGGCCCCCAGCCCGTCGGAACTACCCATGCCAACCATTCCAGAAGCCGAGGGCGACTGGAAGGTTGCCGGTAGACAGCGGCCAAAGCGGAAGAGCCCATCGCCAGGTGAGCGGCCGATGGGACGTGAGGAATCGCCATACAAAGGCCGGGAGGCCAAAGCCTTAGGGCGCTTTGAGAAAATAAAAGGCCGGAAGGTCAAGATCCCGGAGCTGCGGCTCAAATCCCAGGTGCACATTAGAACACCTAGTGGATCGGACGGGACGGGAGATGAGTCGCTCATAGAAAGCGCTCAAGCAGTATGCAGAAAAAGTCCGCCAAGGCCGGGAGGCCATAACTGGAGCCCCCCGGAGGCCTGCGTTGCCGGAATGGGGGCCTTTGGAATTCGTTCCAGACAGTCGAGATCCGTATAGCCGGCAACCACCGTGCCGTGCAATGTGGACAAAGTTCCACAGCGATCTCATTGACGAGCTTGACGAAGGGTGGCGTATGGCTGCCGAACATTTTGGAGAAAAGTTAACCACCGCCAGATTAGTGAGAATTCAAAAGTGGTATGGTCATGGTATGGCAGATCAGATTGCCAAAGAGGACCCAAAATGGTCAGAAAAGATGGCCTTTGCGCTCAGACATATCCCAGAACCATGGGACTTGAGCGAGGGGGGTCCAGAGAGACCGGACCCCAACGATCCCCACGAACGGTGGGAGGAGATCTCGGAATTGTCGTTCTCATCTTGTGCATCTCCAATGCCGGGAGACATGTCCACCCGCGCACAAGTGCACAGAATGGAGAAGGAGAGACGACGCATTCGGAACCGATATCGGTTCGCTCGTGCCAAGAAACTGGACGAGCAAAAGGCCAGAAAGGCCAAACAGCGGAGAGAGTTGAAAGCGCTGTGACATGAGCAGGATCGTCAATTGAATCCCGAAAAGTATGAGCGTAAACGAGCTCACAAACGCCAGCGCAAGGCTGAGATCAAGCGGTTTTTCTCCGCAGGAGGCAGCCAAAAGGCGCAACGCCTAGAGGTTAAGCCGCCGGCCGATGAGCTAGATCTGGCTGAGCAGGCCAAGGCCTTCGCCCACATTGCTATGAAGGAGGGGACCTCCAAACGCTGGGCCGATCAGCAGGACATTAGCGGCAGTGATAGTGGTGTAAACCACCCTGCCCGCTTTGTCTCCACCCAACCGGAATAGGCGTCGCCATCGGTTGTGGTGACCAGCGGTCCCAAGGCGGAGGAGACGCCAGGGAAGAAGTCCCAGCCTGAAAAGGCAAAGGCAAAGGATTCGCCTGTAGAGGAGAAAGACCCGCCTATGAAGGCGAGAGATCAGCCTGACAAGGCTAAGGAGAGATCCAAAAGCCTACAAAGGCCAGCCACAGGTAATATTCCTATTGAATTGCCCTTGCTGAAACCTGTTAAGAATACACAGATGCATAACCGTGCAGAAGTTGGTGATTCTGTTGGTAACGATGAGATTGTGTATCTCGGTTCAGCAGATGAACCTGCCAGTCCAATTCCCCGGGAAAGACGGGAGACCTATGAGGTCTTGCAGAAGCAGGAAGCCGCTTTGCAGCAAGCAAAGGCGGATGCAGAGAAAGCTGCGCAGCTTCGTTCCTTGATGGGGGATGAAGACTATGCAGCATATCTGGAGTTGCAAGAGGCGAAGCAGGCCTCAAAGGGACGGCAGGAACTGTAGTATAAACTGGCGCTGCCGGGACCTGGCTACCAGGAGCGCCGTGCCCAACAAATGGCGGCAGAACAATGTGGTCAGGCAAAGGTGCCGCACGAAGTTCCCAGATTAACCCCAGTAATACATACCCTTGTCATTCAGGACAGGAGGGGATTCTGGGATACATTGGGTGCATTCCATGACCCTCATGGGGGGGTGTACTTTAAGGGGTATTATCACTCCCGAGGGGGCCATGCCCCCTATCGTGCACAAGTCCCACGGGACGCCCTCCAACGTATACCAATGAAACTGCGAGGCCTCTTTGATGCTCAGCAGTCGGCACTGGGCATATACATGCCAGAGGGTCATGAAGCAGCCACGGAGTGGCAGGCCATCCAAAGAACTGGCCGCAAAGTCCCCGAAGAGGGACCAGTTCAAATGCCCCCAGGACCATCGATGCAAGCAGGTCCCTCCAAACCGGTTTGTCTGTCCAGTGGCTCAGCCTGAATTGGCGCCAAGACAACCGGTGAGGCCTTATACAATGGGGCAGGCTGGACAGCGGGTGACACAACCTCCAGTGCAAACGACGCAACAGAAGATTCAGAGGCTGCAGGAGATGTCTCCATTTGCGCAGGAGCCTGCTAGGTACCCGCCAGTTCAGTATTACCAGCCAGGGATGGCCACACAGCCAGAAATGGCCACACAGCCAGAGATGGCAACACAGCCAGGAATGACGGCTCAGCCCGGGAGGGCACATCAGTCCAGAAGAACCCCGCAGGCGGAGATCGCCCCAAGGCAAGAGGAGTTCCCAGCACTCGTACACGGTGGACCATCCCATCCTGAAGGATCGGGAGGTTACGAGAGGGTGTACGATTATCCGCCCAGCCACTTCCAAACCCAGGAGCCTCCATATGAGGAACTCCTATTTGGGATAGAAGAAGGCAAGGTTGTTGAACCACATCGGGTGGACATGGGGCCTCCCCCGCCTCCGGAGGGGTATGATCCCCTAGGACCGGGTTACACCGGACAAGCCTATTTGGCAGCGGTGCAAGAAGTACCTTATGCGCCAGTGTATTATCAACCCGGAAGGGAAGCTCAGGTGAGCATGAACATGCCTAAGATGAACAGTCAGGGCATGAAACCCCCTAAATGGAATGAAGACAAACAGGCCTTAACCAAGTGGTTACAGGAAATTATTATGTATTTCAAAACCACTATGGCACCCCGGACACAATGGGGATGGATAGCACTGAATACTCTTGAAGAGTCCGTGAAACATGGCCTACTAGCCCAGTTAGGGCATATATGGGGGATAACAATTGATGCAGAAGTGCTCTCGCAGCCAGACTTTCAACTGTCATGGGAACAGTTTAAGTATGGCATGGAGACACTTTACAATCATAAATGTTCCGACTTCGAAATTCAGTCGGAAATAGCAGCCTTTACAAAGGCAGGGACCTCGGGTCCCGATACGATTAAATACATGCAGCTCTTGGAATAAATGTTTCTCAAGTGTGAGAACGAACTTGATGATTTTTCCAAGTTGCATGCATTGTATACTAGACTTCATCCAGACATCAAGAGGAAATGTCTCTTGAATAAAGATGATGAGCAATGGACCACTTATGCCAGCCTGAGGGCACATTTGTATAAAGTGGGACCAACATATGACCAGGAATATAAGGCATATGGCTCTCGTCGAAATGAAAGCCGGAATGGTAAACCGCACACGAGTACTCGTCTTGCCCCTAATCGAGTTATTCAAAAATACCACGCACTGAAAGTGGATCATCGTGGCAAACCAGTTTTGAATAACAGGCCGAGAGGTCAGGGAGGCATGACTTACAAAAACTCTCGTGTTGCTGAAACAATGAATCTGCAGGCACCCCAGAAGGAGCGGGAATACGAGCCGCTGGCCAAAATCCGCGACCCGCTGGAGGGCAAGATGGTCACCAACAGTGCGCAGTTACGTGCCACTACGGTGGAAGTGCTGAAAAGGGCCGGCCGCTGCTTTAGATGTTTTAAGCACTTTTCAGCAGGCTATCATGGAGAATGCGAAGGGCGTGGAATACTCCCGCAGATGCCGGTGAGTCCCGCTTGAACGCGACCATCTGCATGCAGAATTTCTACCAAACTATGTTTGGCAATGCGGAAGCAAAATATCACAAGTGTGAAACTGCGAACTGCACCCATGGATGTGCGAATGAATGTAGCACCAGTGATTCCTGTTCCAAAAGTGCGAACTGCACAGAATGCTGTGAATTGTGTGATGAAAATATCTCACACTCTGGCGCAGCCGGGAACGACCCAAAGGGGTCTGCACAGTGAAATAGATCGTTCTGATCGCATGCTGAACCCCGTGCATTTCCAGCATATACAAGCACTGGTTGCTTATCGTTTCACACTTGATGCATGTGCGAACCCGAATGGGGACAACGCACTTTGTGAGTGACATTGTTCTTGAGCTGACAGTTTCCTTCGGAAACCACTCGCTCATGAATTCATGTGGATCAATCCACCTTTCCAGAATGCAACGCCATTCTTGGATCATTATTTTGCTGAAAGAGCAAACGCCCCTACACATGTAGGTGCATGCATTCTACTGCCTGCATGGAAAACGTTCACAGACGATCCCAGGTTGCGCCAGCTGCGCACCCTTGTTCATTACCCAAAGGGTACACGGTTGTTTACTCAACCGCAAACTGATCGTCCACATCGCAAGGAGATCCCTGGCATCCCTTGGCCTGTGAATGTATATTATCAACCCCCAGCGGGTTCAGCGGCACACCGCATCCGAGGGGTCTCACAAGACCAACCTCGTTTGACCTTTACTAGTCAGGTCGGGCATCAGCCCGCCTCCATTCTCTTTGATACGGGCGCGACTGGCACCGCCTATATCAACCCAACATATTGTCGGCAATTAGGCTTAACGCCACGCCCTCCACATGCACTATCTAATCGACAGCTTCGTCGTCTTAATCGCCTGCGCCGGTTGGCCCGAGCGACGTGACGCATTGTGGATCCCACGGAATTCTCCACTCCTCCACGGGAAGATCCTTTCCCTGTTGAGAACGAAGTTCTCTTAGCGGATGGTACATCTCTCCCATCCTTGGGAGTTGTGGATGTCCCCTTGACTATACAAGGGTATAAGGACACAGTCCGCTACGTGGTTATAGACCTCTCTGACGATTATGACATCATCCTCGGCGACAATTGGCTCTATGAGCACGCCGGTGTTATTGACTATCGTCATGGTCATATCCGCGTCGTTTCTCGTGGGCGTGAGATTACTCTTCATAGTACTCCTTGCTCCACTGATCGCCCTTCCTCACCGGCCCGCCGGATCAGTCGTTTGTGTTCGTTGGGGTTTGCTCGTCGAGCTTACCAGCGTGGTTCTCCTTTACGCTTGGTTCTGGTTCGCCGGGTCGGCGATCTCCCTGAGGGGGACGCACGAGGCCCTTCGGCCACTTCCGATCGGGATCGGGAGACTACATCTCATGCTGTTTCACTAGCACATAACACATCCCTCTTAGAGGAGTATAAGGATTTGTTTCCTGATGAACTCCCTGAGGGACTCCCCCCGGATAGGGGTGTAACGCGGACCATTCCATTAGAGGAAGGGACCAAACCGGTTAAGCGACCTGCTTTCCGGTACAGCCCAAAAGAAATGGAGGAGATCAGAACCCAGGTAGAATATCTATTGCGAAAAGGTCTGATCACGGAGAGCAGTAGCCCCTTCGGGGCCCCTGTGCTTTTCGTACCAAAGCCGGATGGCAGCCTCCAAATGTGTATTGACTATCGGGCATTGAACAAAGCCACTATCAAGAACAAGTGGCCGATCCCGAGGATAGATACCCTGTTGGATCAGTTGCAAGGGGCCAAAGTATTTTCGGCCATAGACTTGCAACAAGAGTACTACCAACTGCGAATCGATAAGGCAGATTGTGCCAAAGCAGTGTTCGTCATGCCTGGCGTGGTTTTCGGTCGTTGCGGGCGAGGCTCCCGCCGCGGCGCCCAATTCGGCCCGGATGGGCCTCCTCCGCCGGATGACCGGCGGGCTGTCCGGGGCGCTCGCTGCTTTGGGGTGCGCAGTGTGGGCCCAGGCCTGCGGATGGCCGGGCGCGGGGCGGCCGGGCACGCTGTGGATGCGCGGCGCCGTGCGGCTCACGGGTGCAGCCGCGGGGTGCGCGGAGTGGGCGAGAGAATGGAGAATTACAGTCTGACAGGAGGTCGCCCCTTTGAGGGGGTGGCCTCCGCCCGGATCACGTGACAATGCAGCATACGGACCCATGCGATTGTATCTCATCTCCCAATACAGTTCCGGCGATGGAGTCTAAAGTATTGGTAATATATCTAACCATAACTCCTCTACCGCTAACCCAATGGAGGTGGTTCAAGAACCTATGAGCTCCTAATGAACTCTACTTTTATATGAGATATTCAACCGCATGGTTCATTGTACTTTAACCTCCCAGTAACCCAATTACTAGAGAAATATACTACCCCCTGTACTTTACACCACAACGCCATTGGGTTTGTACGAGTTCAAGGTACTTCCCTTTGGACTTGCGAATGCTCCTGCAATATTTCAGCAGACAATGCACCATATATTTGGTGACCAAATCGGCAAACACGTCCTAGTTTACTTGGACGACATCCTGGTGTTTAGCCGAACTGCTGAAGAGCATATACGACACCTAAGACAGGTGTTAGAAGTGCTGCGACAGCAAAAGCTATACTGTCGAATGCACAAGTGCCAGTTCAATAAGGAGGAGATCTCCTACCTGGGACATATAGTGTCTCAAGAAGGAATACGCCCAGATCCCGAAGGGATCGAGAAGGTGAAGAACTGGCCTGTACCTCAGTGCGTGAAGCACGTACAGCAGTTCCTCGGACTGGCTAACTATTTTCGAAAGTTCATTCAAGGCTATTCGAAAATGGCGACTCCCTTGACAGACTTGACCAAACAGAATGGCAAGTGGGAGTGGACGTCGAAATGTCAATCGATGTTTGAGCATATAAAGGAGTGTTTGACCACAGCTCCCTTGCTCAAGATGCCAGATCCTGAGAGACTATTCGAGGTCATTGCAGATGCCTTGCAAACTGCTGTAGGGGCGGTCCTAATGCAGGACAATCACCCTGTTTGTTATGCAAGTAGGAAGTTCCTCCCAGCGGAGTTGAACTACAGCGTGACGGACCAAGAGGCTTTAGCCTCAGTCCACGCTGTCCAGTTATGGAGGTGTTACCTTGAAGGAACATGCTTCAAACTGGTAACGGACCACTGTCCGTTGACCTACCTTAAGTCACAACCACAGCTGAGCCGGAGACAGGCCAGGTGGTCGGAAATCTTACAACAGTTTGACTTTGACTGGGAATATCGCCCAGGACGAAAGAATGTGGCTGATCCACTCTCTCGTATTCCTCCATCGCCGGATGAACAGGTGGCTAGGAGGAAAAGTCAACTGGTTGTATGTGGCTTAAGAGTAGTGCATAAGCGGGGAAACCAAAGAGAGGCAGGAGAGACGGTAGAGGCCAAAGATCTAGCCTCCAGGATCCGTCAGGCCTATGGCAAAGATCCCCAGCTTACGTCTGTAAGACAGCAGCAAGAGATGCACTGTACAGACGGGTTGTGGCTGCGAGGCAATCAGGTATATATACCTGCCAGTCTGCGGACTGAGATCTGCCAGTTGGCTCATGACCATCCAAGTGCGGGACACTTTGGTCAAGCCAAGACCCTGGACTTGGTCCAGCGGCATTACTGGTGGCCGGGAATACGACGAGAAGTACAATTGTACGTCGATACTTGCCTGGTTTGTCAACAGGTTAAGTATCCTCGCCAGAAGACCCCTGGCTTATTAAAGCCATTGGGCATTCATGGGGAGCCATGGACAGAATTGTCCATGGACTTCATCACTCAACTGCCAAAAACTAAGGGAGGTCATGATGCTATCGTCGTATTCGTCGATAGACTGACCAAAATGGTCCGCCTAGCAGCCACGACCACCGAGCTCTCCGCAGAAGGAGTAGCTGACCTGTTGGTGCAGAATGTGATAAGGCACCACGGCCTCCCCTCTCAGATAGTGTCCGACAGAGACGTTCGGTTCACTTCCAGGTTTTACCGGTACCTGGCCGAGAGGTGGAAGATTCAGCTCAACATGAGCACTGCGTACCATCCACAGACGGATGGCCAGACCGAAGTCATGAATCGGATTCTGGAGGATTACTTACGCAGCTATACGCGTTCTGACCATGACGCGTGGGATGAACTATTAGCCATGGCCGAGTTTGCAATGAACAACTCGAAAAACAGTTCCACCCAAGAGACCCCGTTCTATCTGAATTACGGGAGGCACCCAAGGAGTCCCTTAGCTCTTGGTGTGCAAATTTGGAAGCCTTTAAAAGGCTATGACAATCCGAATGCCCGCGGCTTGGCAGTGGCCATTGAAAGGGCACAGCAGCCTTACTTGAGGCAGTCTGGTACACCCCTCATGGAGGGATTACCAGCAGTGACACGATTTGATCACCGTGTCCAAACAGCGCTGAGAGAGGCCAGGGCGTGCTTGGGAAAAGCACAAGATAGGTAGTCGAAGCATGCTGACCGCCATCGGAGGGATGTGTCGTTTAACAAAGGAGATGATGTCCTCCTTTCGACACAACATATTACCCTCAAGCACCCTGGAACTCGAAAACTATTACCGAGGTGGATTGGGCCCTTCACCATCCTCAACCGGATAGGTTCTGTCACATATCGACTAGAACTCCCAGAAAGCATGCATAGGATACATCCAGTATTTCATGTATCGAAAAGCCTTACAAGGCAAGTGGCAGAGTACAACCACCCCCAGTACCTATCGAGATCGAAGGTGAATTGGAGTATGAAGTTGAGCGTATCCTTGACAAAAAGGTTAAAAAGCGTGGGAGACGCAAAAACTATGTTGAGTACCTTGTCAAATGGCTGGGGTATGGACATGAGCATAACAGCTGGGAATCAGCAAAGTCAGTTGCAAATGCATAGGAATTGGTTCAAGCATTTGACAATGGTAGAACACCTGTGATGCGAATGCAAACTGCATAAAAGTACGGGATGTACAAAATGAGAAATGCTCATGTGTGACTATGCTTTGACAGGTTCTCTTGAGATGGGCCCAGAAGAACACTGGGTACACCGCTCCCCATGCCAAGACGCAATTCGGACACATGAACGCCATGTCCGTTGCGATCTTGAACGGAGAAAGACTAGACATTGATGAACCACTCGTGCCGGCCTCTCGTGGAGCTGGGCATGGGCGTGGCCGCGGGCGAGGACGAGGTCCCGCACCGAGCCGACGCACACCGGCATGGGCATTTGGTGGTTCCCATTCTCGGGGTCGCAGACCATAGGCCGGGAGGTCGAACATTCCAGCCATGTGGTTGAGGAAGAGTTTTAATGAGGGTTGTGCAGACCGGGAGGTCATGTAAAAACAACCACTCTTTCTCTTCATCCTTAACTGTGTAGTGTTTCACAACTGGGCATGTGGCAAACTGCACAGCCAGTTCTATTCACATACACATAAAGTTTCTGCTCCCATATCCACATATTGGGACGAGGACGCCCCACCTCCCTGAGGGGGACGAATGTTACGCGCACTGGCCTGATGTGGGGGACGCCCTACTACTGGCCCTTGGTGTGGGGGACGCCCTGCCCAAGATCGTATTGTATTCCTTGTCCTACAGTAACCATTATACTTATATAGATATGGGAGTAGGAGGGGTGGTCCCGCCTAGGTCCCCGTAAGGACCTAGGTGCCCGGCAAGGCGGGTCCGCGGCTCAAAGAGGGCAGGAACCCCACACCCATAGTCTTTTCGTATCAGCTCGGCTGGCCAGCCGACGGCCTATATAAACAGGGCACCCAAGTGCCCAAACTGTAATCCAAAATTGCCGCCACACTTCAGAGCCGTTTGCCGCTGCCTTGCCACCTCCCTCACGGATACTCGCAGCCGTCCACGAGCCCGTCGCTCAGGACTTTCAGTCGCTGCCATATGGGACAAACAATTCGTCCCCTTACAACTGGTTTCGGAGCCAGAGGAGCTGCCGAGGACACGAAGGCGCTCCAAATTGACCTGACCCATGACAAGAGGCGGCAGGGCCTCAAGGGAGTGAGAAGAGCACGTGAAGTCGAAGGGCGGAGTTTTGGAGGCCCCCCAAAGCAGCTGAGAGCGCAGAGGGTGATGCAAGATACACTCGAAGGGTAGCGCAGCGGGACGTCACGAAGACATCAACTGCATGTGAGGCCCCAAGAGGAGCAGATTGGAAGCCGCTGTGCACTAGAGGTGGCCACTCAAGGGTGCCATCCGGTCCGTTAAATCCGGTTCGTTAATTTTTATCAGCTGTCCGTTAAATTTCGTTAAAGAAAAAGGGAGAAAAATTCAGAAAAAAACGAAAAAATCTAAAAAATCGAAAAGAAAACCAAAAAATCACAACAACTGCGGCTAGTTGAAAATCTACTATGCATAGGTTGAAATAAAATACAAACAAACTCTCTAATAGCGAATTCCATAAACTATAAGTATGAAAAAACCCCAAAAATCCCCAAAAAATCCAAAAATCCGCTAATTTTTGGTTAATTTTTGTCTTTTTTTCGTTATTTTCCGTTAATTAACGGAAAATTAACGGAAATTACCCTCTGTCCGCTATTAACGGATCTGGGTGGCCACCTCTACTGTGCGCCGGAGTGCAACAGCGAAGAGGCCGCCCTGAGGGCAACAAGGGTTGGGCGTCAAGAAGACGTCAGCCGCAAGGCATGCCCCGAGGGCACCCGAGTGCGTTCCGCTGTGCGCCGGAGTGCGACAGCGAAGAGGCCGCCCCGAGGGCAACAAGGGCTGGACGTCAAGAAGACGTCAGCCACAAGGCCTGCCCCAAGGGCGTTTGTAGGAGGATACTAAAGGTCGAAGGGTAAAGGCAAGGCTGGGCGTCAAGAGGACGTCAGCTACGCGGGCTACCAAGAGACAAAAGTGGGAACACGAGGACAGCTTGAGGGCGACAGATCACCGCGGCAATTCGGAGAACCGTGTGGCTGCCGCATCCCAACAGAGCGAGACCATCGTCACGAAGGCCTGCCCCAAGGGCGAATTGAAGGAGAGAGCTGCTGAGGAGCGCGGGCTGCCCCGGATAAACGTTGAACCGGAGGGGCACGCATCATTCCAAGAGCGCAGCCAAGAAGTGAGAGAGAGAGAGTCGAGCCGGCGTGAGGCGCACGCAAAAATTGAGAGAGAGTGAGCCTGAAGGAACGACGACAAAAGGACCGCCCTCAGAAAGAAGAGACGACCTTTGGAGAGCAATCCCAAGGATCGCCGCAAGAAGAACTGTGGGGCAGCGCTGCGAGACGTCACGAAGACGTTAACGGCGACTGAGGCCCGTTAAACGAGAACCGCTGAGACAACGTGCCCAGAAAACTGGAAACAGCACGCGGGAGAGCTGCGAGACCGACCCAAGAGTAAGGAAGCGTCTAGAGGCTTCCAAAAGACCAGACGACGACTAGGAGGCGCAGTCAAAATACAAGGCAGAGCGCCAAAGAATTTGGCTGATATTCCAAACCGAAAAGGCACCGCTGAAGCGACGTGACGCTTCACAGAAAATCAGAAGCGTCAAGAGAGACCTCACGGGATCATGAGCCAAACACTGAGTGGGAACATGACGCCGGCAATGCACGACGATCCCCCAGAGCCGGACCGGAGGCAGGCTAGGCTCAGCAAGGCTGTGGAGGAGCGAGTGCAACTTTTGGTAGCACGACAAGTCGAGCTAGAGCGGCAACTGCGATCACGGCTGCGTGAAGCGCTTGCCGCCGTCGGTCAACACAGAACCCTGACCCACGACCAGTGTGCCACTGGGTGGCATGAGGAGAGGCCGAGCAATAGGTAAGGAATAAAGAAATCGCATGAAGAAGAGCATGTAGGGGATGAAATGAGGAGCTTTCGTGGAAGGCAAGCACATTGGTGGACAACGGTGAGCAAGATGGGCCTGTACAAATGGCCACATAAATTGAAAGAATACAACCGGATATACTACGCTTACATAAAGTGGGATCAAGCACGAAGAGAGAGAGAAGCTCGACAGAAAACGCAGAATATGGAAGGCGGAACCAGCAGCTGCAGCCTTGAGACAAGCAAGACACAACAACGACCAAGAAATCCGTTTCTGTTCGAAGGAACATTGGGCGGGATCAGGCTGCGAGTCCAGGTGGCCAGTGGCACTACAGAAAACTTTATCAGTCGAGATTTCTGCAAGAAGAACGGCATCCATTGGAAAGAGACAAGCGGAACACAGACGCTGCACATGGCAGGTGATCCTCCACAATGTGAGGCCGAGCAAGAAGTGAAATCCTACGAGCTGCAAATCAACGACTTTAAGTACCAGCCTACGCTCAAGGTCACGAAGCTAGGACAACACGACGCAATCCTTGGGATACCGTGGCTGCGTGAGTTCAACCCCAAGATCGATTGGACGGCCGGCACATTGCAGATCAGGGACAACACCAGGTTGTGCATGCTGTATGGAGTCAGAGACGTCAACAAGAACGCACAGAAAACTAACCCAACAAGGTCATCTGAGAAGTGCCTATCCCATGCTCTGAAGAAGGAGGAAGAAACTCATGAAGCCAAGGTGTGTAATGCGGACAAAGTGATATCCACAAGGACTATCCAAGTGAGCCACACCCAGAAGATACCACGACAAGAGTTTCTTGAGGCCATGGACAACTATACACGATTGGAGCCGCAACCAGAAGAGAGACTAGGGGACAGCAACAAGTTCCTACATGATGACGAGCTGGCACAATGGCAGAAAACCTTTTTCAAGATGGGACATCTCCAAGCGTCCTACAACTGGAAAGAGTACACAAGACATCTGGAAGCATGCAGCATACGGCTGGGACTACGAGGTGCTGACTGTGAGTCAGGGCCATCGTTCATGATGACAAGAGCACTGGAAAAGGGGATGGTGCAATGGAGGGCAGCTGCGCGAACAATGATTATCTCTCTACCATTGGCACTTCAATGGTATGAACCGGAGCGTGGCAAAACATCGGCAGACCATGTTTCCAGTGGCTGCAACACTATTTGCAGATCTGCCAAAGAGATCTACTACCGAGCTTGCCAAGAGAGAAGGCACGAGTCCAAGAATGTACTCAGCTCCACTGCTAATTGTTATTACGATGAAGCGGGGAGAAACAACGACATGATGATGGCGATCGCTGACCACCAGGGATGCAGGACGCCTACAAGAAGTCGAAAAAGGCACAAACCAAGGAGTTGCAGAAGTTTGAGCTGCGCTCATGGGGCTGCGCCAAGAGCATCATCAGAAGAAAATTGCATTGACACTTCGAAGGATGACAAAGCTGATTTCAGGACGCCGAAGGAGCACAACTTTCGTACATGCTTTGGTGATGAGAAGACAGCCCAAGTCATGGACAAAGAAGAGATTTGTAGAGACAGAAGACCAGTGTCATCAGCTACCAGAGCCGGCCAAGGTGACACCACTACGATTCTCAGACAAACACTACATCAAGCGATGGCCTCCCAACAGCAAGCGTGGTGGAAAGAAGTACTTCGAAACTACGAAATGACCACCGGTATTCGATACCAAAAGGCGGTCAGCAGTGGAGCAACCGACACCCTGTGGCTGGAGGATAGCAACGCTGTGAAGATCAAGAACGACCCTTTTGCAACCAACCGCAGGAGGTCCGCTTAATGCAGATTTGCTCTGGCGCAAACCATGAGGAAAAGCAAGGCGAGGACCGAGTTACATGATCGCCAGCAATCAAGGCTTCAAATTCATGAGAGAATCCCTGAAAGTGCCGTGGCTACAGATTGTCGATCAATTTACTGCTGTCGACAGCCTATCATCTGCAAACTAATAGAGCAAGTGTGAGGAACATCCGCATGCTGGAGCAGACCTACCACGCAGACGTGGCATACAACCGATATGATGGGACCAGATTCAAAGACAAGGCGACTTCCAAGAACCAAAACGAGATGGGGACGTCTCGTAGCAGGGCCGGAGGGATGTAAGGGCTGCCGCTTTTGGGAGCACTAGTAAAAGTCGGACATGATACTCCGTGTTGTGTGAGAATGGCAGCCAACGGCCCAGTGTACTAATCGTAGTAATTGGACATCAAGCTTCGTGCCATTCAGACACGCATGAAGAGGGCCAGAGCTGGGAATAGCCATGTAGTTTAGGAAATCATTGTACTTGTGAGGGCCATAGCTTAGAATGCCCAAATGCACTAGGCAATCCCTTGTATTAAATCAGTGTGTACCATAGACAGATGGTTAGGGCTGCGAATAGGGTGAGACAATGGGTCGCTTGGGGTGCGGCGGGAACCAAGGAGGCACACGGGGAACCAAAGGGACCAATGGGGACACCAAAGGGCACAGCACGCTAACAAAGGGGTCATGTAAACCCCAAGTAATAATCATGTCAGCGGCCGCTCGGCTGGCCAGCCGACGGCCTATATAAACAGGGCACCCAAGTGCCCAAACTGTAATCCAAAATTGCCGCCACACTTCAGAGCCGTTTGCCGCTGCCTTGCCACCTCCCTCACGGATACTCGCAGCCGTCCACGAGCCCGTTGCTCAGGACTTTCAGTCGCTGCCACACGGGACAAACAATTCATCCCCTTACACTTAGCTTCAACTGAACCTTGCGCACCGCTTTGGTGGCTTCTTCTCTTCCCTTCATCACAGCTGCTCGATTTGCATCAATCCCATCACGGCGCAACTGTAGTTCGTCAATTCTCTGCCGCAATTCTCCGGACTACGGTTTTCTCCAGCCTTCCTCTAGCGATTCTACTCTATGCACCAGTACCGGCTAACTCATGTGTTCGTTTCGGTGCACATCCCATCAAAGCTTCGAAAAGGGGAGCCCTTCATTGAGTCAATAATCCGAGAGTTGACAGCCAGAACTGCGTGCCCTAACTCGCGTATCCACAGCTCGCTCTGTTCATCAGTTAGCCTCCTCAAGTGATCCAACAACTCACGGTTCGTGCGCTCGACCTGTCCGTTGCTTTTAGGTGAGTAGGCTGGCAAATATACCCACGCTATCCCAAGATCACGTGCCATCTGCCGAAGATGCTGCTCTTTAAATACCATTCCCCAGTCAGAAAGGCAAACTCTGGGGATAACAAATCGTGTGCAAATTGCACTCAGCATGATCATCACGTGATGGTGATCCGCAGCCCCAACTGGTGTTACTTCACACCACAGTGTTGCATAGTCTACAACGCCTAGCAAATACCTGTAATCACCCATCGGTGTGAACGGGACTAGAAAGTCCCATGCGATAACCTCAAACGGCTCCAATACCAATCATGTTTCTGATTTCGCTGGGTTCACATTTGGGCCATACTTCTAACAGGCTTCACAGGCTTTGACGTTATCACTGATGTCTCTGGCCATAGAAGGCCACCAGTACATCCTCATCAATTGCGTCAGGGTCATCATTTGACAACACGCACCATGTTGCTTTAATGTACTAACATCCCCACATGAGCCACTTGCGTTCTGCCACGTTGCTCGCTCGACAACAGCAGTGACGCTCCACCGTATCAGCACGATGTGTCACCTTGTAGGATTATACTGTCGGCTGACACAAGCTGACACAAGCTGATACAAACTGCTCTCCTGCTGACTCCTTGTCATGCAATCCTCGCTATCGGGACGTGTGTGCTACGTGGCAAACACGTGATCCCTTGGACACCTCAGCAACCACAACGAATCGCCGACACCGTCGCAGCACAACACGTTGTACTTCTTCAAGCCATAGCACAGCACTACGAGAGCTGTGCCGTACTGCACATCGACCCTTGGGAGGAGGCTCAATCAGTCAGCGAACTGATCCCCTTGGCGGTGGCTGAGCCACTGTGCTACGGCGCACCATTGACACATTGTCGCACTGCCCGTTGGACTCACTCGCAACGTACGATTCTCTCCGTATTCAAGTCAACGGTTGAAGCCTTGACACAAAACTGAACCCCACACCTAACGACAGCTGATTATCGCTGGCGCTCTTGCCAAAACACTCCAGAAAGCCCACACGAAATGGACTCTGGGCCGTTGGAGTCCCGTCGTAACCAACCGCTTGATGGATGTCTTGAATCTTCGATCCCAAAAAAGTTCTCGGAAACGTCGCCTGGGCAACGTAGAACTCCAGTGCTCTCGGCGCTCAGTCCGCCCCCAGGTTGCAACAGGCTAACCTGGTCCGTGTCTCGGCTTGCACACCCTCTGCCTTGGGTGCCAATTGATGAAGGCAGGCAGGGTCGAGGGGTGGCGATCCCTGAACGGGAATTGTATGCTCGAGTCCACGGCAAAAGGACAACAAGCGTTCTGTCCTTTATACTCCATCCGTTAATCAACATCCTTAATGCAATTCCTAATGCTTCATCATCTTTTCATGCACTCAGTTATTAATAACACTCAATCAGTTCTAGCCGTAACAATGTGCAATACTAATGATGCCTCAGGGTCCAGCGCGCTGTTGTAGTCAGAACTGGTTGAGTATTATTAACAGCTGGACCCCTTAAGAGCAGATGAGAGCATAGGAACTGAAGTAAGGACACTGATCAGTTCATCACTTCATCATGGCGAACGAACCGCATATATAAGGGACAGAATTCTTGTTGTCCCTTTGCTCTGCTATAAACCGTTGCTGTGTACTCGAGCCTACGGTCCCCAGTCAATGGCCGCCATATGGCGGGGATGCATCCCGCGAACCTGCCTGCCTTCGTCGGCGCCAGCAGCAACACAATTGTCCAGCGACTGGATAAAAGTGCTGCTGGATGCGCATCTACGCACTGCGCCAACGGCACGATTGACAGCATGTGAGCTCGTTGCCCTTGGGCACATGGAGATTTCGACGGAGGCGGCGCTCACAAAAGGGTGAACTTTGCTGACGCTTCAGTGAGTTTCCGCCAGTAGAGAACAGCCTGTTGGCGATGCCAACTGCGGTGCGATTCGACACAAATTGATGCCATCGCGCACCCTTTTATACCATCGCAATAGCTGTGACGGCACCACTGGCATCGCAAACATGACGTTTTCAAGTAGCGTTCTTTCATGCCAGCCTGCAAAAATCCCTTGCCACGAGGGTTGAGAGTGACATCAAAGAAATAGGAACGCATGCAAAACCAGTTTCGATGACGGCAGCTACATGATGCATGTGCATGTTTGTGTGTGGGCAACATCAGATAGCATGTGCGTTTGTGCGCCCATTAAAAGTAATGAAAAGCTTGCTCGGGAAATACAGTGCGCTTACATTTTAACCCCGGACAAATAGGTGTATAAGAGCTATGCCATCGTTCAACTACGAGTATTGGTATGCGCATTCAGCATTTCCTCACCTGCCATTCGACGCGGCAAATTAATGGCTGGAGCCAGTGAGTGCTGCCAAAACATGCAGAGCACGACACCTGAAGAGCCGTGCGCTTGCATACTCAGCAATGGAGATCTGGCGATGCAGAAGGTCCACGGCGCAGTGAAGTTTGCTTCATGGATGCGGCAGCCCTACGGGGCACATACTGGAGGCAAGGTCATTGGGTCAAGACGTTGTGACTGCCAGAATTTCGATTTGTTAATGCTGCAGCAACGAACGCCTTTGCTGTCATTTGGCGGGCAGCAAGTGGCTGTTGTCGTCAGATACTGGGAACGTTGGATATTCTAAGAATTTCTTCATCTGCCCTGAATGCAATGCTGTCTTCTGGTCACCTGGTTTGCAGCAAATACACACGTCGATTGCAGCATCACTGTTGGTAAGATCACGTCCAGAAACCCAGATTTTCTGGATCTGGTGTTTCAACGCTCCCGGAGCCTGGGGATCATCTATTTCCCCATCAAATGTCGTGGAGCATACGGAAATGGTCCCCGTGAAAGGGCACCCTCCAGGCAGGGCAGCGAGATCTTCAGAATTGCAGATTTCCATGGCTCAGTCTCAGAGACTTCGAATCACTGTGGCACTCGTTGTGTTCACCCACTTTCAGCGAGTCTTGGACAGCGTTACATGTAATCAATCCAGGCCCCTGGCTTGATTTCCAGCCAAAAGCTTTCACCATTCGGACACGGTTTGAAAAGGCTACATTTGTTTCCTTCGATAGGAACAGCTATGGAGATTCGGGTGTTCTTGTGCTGGAAAACATCGACACCGGTAAACGTGGCCAATATACTACCTCTGCTCCAAAAGTCTTGCCCGTTATCCAAATCGCGTAAACGGACGTCAAGACTTGCGAGTCAAAAAATTTGACCAAAACAACTTTGGCGCGCCATATCGACAGCTATTCGTAGAGTTCTTGAACGTGGAAAACGGCTCTGCAGTTCTTGAGATATGTTAAGAGGAGTGCAGGCGCCACCTTTCCTTTTGTCGGGACCCAGAGTGGGGCATGTTGAGCTCGTCTTGCCCTTCGACGGAGGTGGGTCGAACTGAGCTATGGCTAGGGGAGAGGTATGGCTTGGTCGTTCGGGATGTGCCGCGGGCATTTCGCCCCATTCCTAAGGGTTCCGAAGGGGAAAGGAATGGAGATCGCAGCCGATTTGGGGGCGTCGACGAGAACTGCGCAAATTTTGTGGTTGAAGGCCAAGATCCAACTTGATCAGTTCGGGAGGATAGACTTGGCACACACGCCGAGGCCTGAAAGGCCATGCTTGTTGACGGCAAACGAAAAGGAGAACTTAGCCAAGGCCAACATGGCCAATCAAAGAGGGACTGTGCGGCACATCCAAGGAATGTGGAGTGGGGGTCTGCCATTCACCAGTGTTTAGGTGGCTGAAAACCAAGGGGTCTCTGTCAAGAAGGCGGTGGATCAAACCACCTTTGAGTCCTGACCAGATCTGGGACAGGCTGGTGTTCGTGGTAAATTCAGTTGACACCAGGACGATGTTGTTTCCTTCAGCCTGCAACGTGATTCGTGTTAACGAAAGGTGGTTTTGCTGGATGGTTGATGGAGAGCACGCACGCTATTTCCCCGAGGGGATGCTGGAGGGTTGCCCAACTGCCCAACGCAAAAGCCACATCCACTAGAAAAAAGGGCCAAGTACCATTTGTTAAGCCGTGCAACAATTTTATGGGTTTGTGTTAGTTTTGCGCCCTGAGCATTCGGAGCATTGATGACATGCATTTCACATACATTCGCAAAAAGTGCTGTTCGGTCCTTTTTTTCGCTAGTGATCCCCAAAGTGTTGTTCATCGTGGCTAACGCCAGGCCCGATGATAGCCATCTCTTCGATGGAAAGATTGGCATCTGGAGAATTCGCAGTGAGAAGATGGCAGAAAAATCTAGAAAGCACAACCAAAAGGGAGATAGGTACCAAGTAGATTGCACAATAGACTCTGCCTGGTATTTTTAGGTGGTATATGCAGTGCTGTTGCCAGCGATGAAGAGGAAGATGCCGTTGGTGCGCAATCAGGAGCTTATTGTGCCGCAAGATGGGGCTAGCCCCCACATAGGCAAGGGGAACATGGAGGTTCTCAGAAGCGCTGGCCGGGCTAGGGGTTGGTCGATCGACCTGAGTACGCAGGCAACCCAGTCGCCAGATTTGAACATCAACGATCTGGGTTTCTTTATATGGTTGAAAACAAGAGTTGTGCAAAGAAAATTTAAATTAAATTAAATCAAATTTAAATTAAAACATTTTAGCACTGTCGAAGAGATGGTCGATACGTTCTACCAAAGAATATGAACACCATGATGCTGATACTCTTGAAAGTGTGTGGCAGTACCTCCGTTGTTGACAACAAGGTGATACAGGAATTGGGATGAAATGGCTACAAGTTGCAGCACACCGGGATAAGGCGAAGGCAGCGACGTGGAGAATTGAAGGCCCTGACGGTATTGGACAAGGACGCTTTCGATAAGGCTGTGCATGTCTTGCTGTATCGTGATGGCTAATGTAATCAAGATCCCCATTAACTCAAAATCGAACAAAGAATCCGAATCTGGTGACAGATTTAATAATTGAGTTGATCTTGCAAAGTTACGGCAGGATTGGATAACGGAACAAGACTTATGGAACGGAGGTAGTAAGTGAAATCCGATTCAACCGAATTGCTTTTTGTGATACGCTCTCCCCTAGTAAACAAGGCTTGCATGGACCTGCACGATTGGATTTCTTGCTGGGATATGGATTTTGGTCACTGCAACATAGGATCAGGCTGACCATTCGAGATGCCCATGGCATTTACGATCGCTGCACATTCGCCAATCCCAAATTACTAAAATTGCGACGATAGGATTGCCAGCGTTCCTTCATTGCCATGCCACACCGAAAACACTCCAAAACACGTGCCAAGCGATCCTACATGTACAAAAACTAATTTGCATTTCCCAAACATATGTTCTGAGCAGCCTGCACCACAGCATCCAATCTCGCTGTTGTCTCCAAATTTGCCACGATGCACACAGTCCACCAATCTCCGCTTCACACCTTTGCCTCTGGCAAGCGACACCCCATACCCCAATCAGTTCGCCCTCTACTTCAAACAGAATGACGCAAAATAGATACAGATCCGACGAGCTGCGCCGGCCCACGCTAGCGCCCTTTATACATAAAAAAGTTCTTGCGATAAAGCCCCCATTCCCCTTTTGACTCCTTCTCACGCGATGCCTATGGGTGCCACGGGGGAGGCGATGCCCCCCACCCACTTCAGCGGGCTCACCACCAGCAGGAACCTGTTCACCCCGTCTTCAAGAAGCTCCTGGAGGAACAGATTCTCCAGCATGTGCATTCCGAACTTGGGAATGATGTAGGTGTGCACGGGGTCGACCAGCGGCTCCACCCCATCCGGCATGGCCTCCACGGGGTGGCTGTCGCCCCCGAAGAGCACGGCGCCCCTGCTGGCGAAGTACTCGGCGACCTCGCAGGAGATGCCACCGGTCATGTTGCCGTAGCGGTCGGGGTCGGTGAGCCACAGCGTATCGTAGCCTGCGAGCGTTCATTTGAATCGCAACACATGCGGTCCACGGATTTGGTAGCGATGAATTCTAATAAAATATTCTAGTATATCACTTCTGTGTGTGGCGTCAGTATGTGACTAAATATATGGATTATATGCATGGCTCCTTGATTATTCAGTGGCCTTGTTACCCGCTTATAAGCGGCTGATGGTCAGCCCTGGAGCACAGGTGAATTACATCGCAGACTTCATATGGATTTTAGAACTTGACCAGTTTGGGACGTCGCCGAGGCAACTGAATGTAGTGAATCCAGCAGGATGATGGAGATCTCGGAGATTTGGGCAGTATAGTTTGATAGGCAAATAACGATGGGCATGTACTACCTCCAAATGAAGACCAATGAATACCCCAATCCGCCGCCACCGCCAATCCTACGCTGAGGCAGCAGATGCGTCGCGAGTTCTGGCGAAGAAGTCAATGATTTGATCGGGAGGAACAGGGAGGTGATAGCTGCTTCCTCGCAACGATATGTAAGAATTACTGGCGATGATGATGAAAACTCATTTCACGGCATTTTTCCTACCGTAACTGAAAATGTAGGCGTTGCCCGGAACGAATTCTTCTTCGCTGATGCCCTGCCTTTCCATGGCGCCCTTGACGTCGCTCAGGGTCACCACGTATCTCTGGGTGATCATGTCCACCCCCTTGAATCCGGCGATGTCGAGCAGGTAGGCAGTAGTGACAATCGGCTTGGCCGTTTCGATGCCAATTTCCTTCACGCCGTCCGGAGTGTATATGTCTTCCTCTTTCAGCCCGTTGTAGCTGCCAACATCAGAGTAACATTCATCTATCATTATATATAGATTGGCATTCAGCTGCGACGTCAATTTGTGTCATGTTTTACAGCAACAACGGCGCCTCGCGAGGAGGACTTGAAAGCAGTTCCAAAAATTGACATAACATAAGCCGCATACCAGGACAGGTGCCAAATTTCACCAGATTTCCATTCACGTTATTCACATTTGTCGTTCGATGTATTCATTTGGGTTCGTGTACATTTCTTGCGCACTTGAAGCGATTAAACGTGCAACCGCAGAGATGAATTGCGTCGCATGGCCGAAAATTTCGCTAGCGCGTGAAAACTGTTTTTCATCTATTGCAGATAATGTCAT